>JAKCPI010023724.1:0-15128 GCA_023213315.1 Euborellia annulipes | reverse complement strand
TAATTTATTTGATCAATTATTTTTTTTTTTATTTCATTTATGGTCTTTTTCGGCAAAGAAGGCCATTTAGACTTATTTCAAGATTTATTTCAATTGAATTGGTAGCCAATCCAATTGAAATAAATTGTCACATGAAACGGAATTCCTTGGTATAAAAGGCCACTACCCACTACACCAAGGCCCCAGGGCTTCATTTTTAATTCTATTATTTAGAAGCCACAAATAAATTTAAAAAAAAATCTATTAATTTATTCGTTCCTCATTAGTCCCAAAATTACTGGGTACTGACTTTTTGACAGCTTTTTAGATTTTTTTGATTTTCTCTAAAATAAAATCTAAGGACCACAGAAAAAGTACAATTGGGAGTATTGTGTCGCGGGCCTCGCTGATGGGGCATGTCAGTTACAGAATAAATTAGTGCATTAAGTTGATTATTGAAAGTTGTGCGATGTGCGTTTGTTTAGCCACACCTTAATAATACTTTCATCCAAAAGACGAAAATGATTTTTAAATATTTTCATAATAAATCTTCTCTCGAGTTAATAAAAATAAAATCATTTTAACTTTGTTTATATCCCATCTTTGAAGATATTAAAATGAAAGAGAGATATTTATCGAAAACAAACTTTTGAAATTTATTGAAAGCCAGCTGACATGTATAAATAATATCTACAGAAATTTATGATAAACTTTGAGGAGTGTTTATTTCCATTGTGACCTTTGTTGTGTCCTTTACTTGACACTTTTTTTTTCAAAGAGGAATGGAAAAATATTTAAGTTTAGAATAAATATTGATTCGCTAATTTTCGTTTACTCTCTCTACTTTTATTTGGTTTGGGTTTAACGCCTCCAATTTAATGCACTAATTTATATACTAGTATTTAATTTAGACGATAAAATCCTCTCTCTCTAATTGGAGAGACATCAAGGCATTCTAATCGGCTATGACTTGGCGAATTTCTCTAATTACGCTTGAAAATGAGCAAAGGCTATTTGACTTTACTTGTTAACAAATTATTTGCGGGTGGCCTGCCAAGTGAGCCTGTGGAAAGTTTCTTATTATTAAATAAAATTAAATATTATACAATCAAACCCTAATGGCTTCTGTAGTTGAAAAGGGGAATTAAAAAAAAAAAATTATTATAGATAAAGCTCTTTGTGAGATCTAGTGCTTAAATACTACAAAAGCAATCGATACTAGTTTAAAGAAATTTAAAGTTATATTAAAATATAAAAAAAATAGACAATGAAGTTGAAAAATTTGTCTTTGAACACCTCTCTTAACTCAGATTCTTGATATTTCAAACAAATATGTGTAGCATGAGAGAAAAAAGTTGAATGTAACTAAAGAATAAAAATAAAAAAATAGGGAAATGGCCTCCGATGCCGAAAAAAACCTTAAAACGAATTAAAAAAAAAAAAGATAAAAAACCCAAAGTTCTTCTCCTCGTATCTGGTTTATACTGTATAGTATGTATGTATAGTATGTATTCAAATGAATACATAAAAATGATTTTAATAATCGCGTTAATAGGTTCTTTTGATAACTGTAATTGAAGGAAGATATCGCAGATAAAAAATTACCAGCTATAGGTATTAATAATTAAATAATACCTGGAGTTTTCCCTTCGTTCTAAAAAATTTTTTTAAAATAATCCTTCCTCAAAATATATTCTATATTTATACTAAAATTGGTCTGGTAAAGACCTCGAAATATTTACAAATAGCGTGAGTTCAAGTCTAATTAGCTGGAATTTTTTATTCCCTGAAAATTATCCCTATTGTTTAGAATATTTCAGAAACTCCTCTTTTAAAAAACTTTCAAATTCTAAATCGGATTCGAAAATTTTTACAACACTTTAATAAATTTTAACTTATACATTTTTTTTTTTTTTTTATAACACTCACTTTTTTCTCATTCACACTCAAACTCACATTCACCCAGTCTTTTCGGCAACTCAGGCCATATAAGACTTTATACGATAACCGTTATTGAATATATTTATTTGGGGTCCATGCATTCTTATTTAAGCCATTTGGTATTCAAATGGTAAATAAAATCATCCGACTGCCTGGGATCCGGACCCGCGACTCTTGGTATACAAGGCCAGCACGCTAACCCCTACACCAAGCTCCGGGGAACTAAAAATTATATATTAACAGGATGACAGATAGCCAGGAATAAATTAGAAAAATAAAAAGGTTTTTTTTAATTCTTTTAATTTTTATTTAATTTTCGATACTTTAACTCAGGGCCTTTAGTTGTCAAATTTTTCCTAAAAAGGGACTGGAGCTCGACAAGTCTACGAATAAATGAAAAATAAATAAATTAGAATTTTTACTTTTTATCTAATTTATTCCTGCCTTCATCCCATTCATGTAACAATATACTTAAAAAAAAAAAAATACTATCATCATTATTATATTCTTATATCTTATCTTCTTCGTCCCTCTCAAGATTAGGGGTCGGATTTTCAGGCTGCTACTAATAAATTAGGATGACTGGGATAGAAGGAGTACTTTAGAATCATTGCCACACAGCTAGTACCTCTCCAATCCACTCAATAATAAATATGACCGATGAGGTGCTTGGAATTGACTCGAAAACTATCTAAATTTAAAATAATATTTTTAAGATATAAATTTGAAAACTTCAAATATCGATAGTAATCTAAATAAAACTTTGTAATTTGAACAAACGAAAATTATCAATCAAAAGATGTCAAGGTAGTAAGTATCTTGTTTTTGAATATAAGATAAATTTCTCAATGATGGAATTTACGTCTAATAAATAAACAAACTTCACAAATGTATCATAGTAAATAGGAAATAATAAAATTTGATTTTTATTTATGGTTTTGAAGATATTAGAAGGTCGTGCATATTAATTGTCCTAATTTGATGGGAGGAAATTAACAGAAATAGATGGCAACCCAGTTGTAAGCATATGGAGGTCGCCTCGCGTCGTACAAAAATAACCTTTGTTTTTGTATTGACAGAGAAAAATAGTTCTTTAAAAAGCGGTCGCATTGTACATACGTCAAGCAATGAGGAAGCTAAACAAATGTTTTTTTTTATTATCAAGAAATTAGAATAGCGTTTGGAAGGGGAGGGGCGGGAAGAAGATAATTTCAATGGGTATATATTGAAGGAAAATAAAACAAATTGCGAAACGCAGAACAAAATGAAAATTTAAAATTAGTCTAACATATTTCTAAATAAATTTAAGCGTCGATTGGATTCTAACCGACGTTTCGGTTCCTCATCACGTAAAAATTCTCAATTAGTAGGGCTATTCCTCTCATTTTTCTATTTCAGGGTCTCAGGACCCATCCATTTGGTCCATATAATATTTAAGTGCATATTTTTGAGGTTTTTAAAAATTTTTTTTCATTTATTTGTCTCTCACCTTTTGTCAAATTAGAAAAAAATAAATTGAAGAAACAAGTTATCAACTTTTTTGGCTTATCGTTCCATTTTTAGTAAAAAAATTCCTCACAATAATAAGTCTTGCGTTGTGGAAAAAATCGTTTTCAAACGTATATAAAAAATACGTTTTTTTCGTGGCCTTCTTCAGGCATATTCAGATACAATTCAGTCCCTATCTTACTAAACCTTTTTCAAAGTTGAAATCAAGGGCGGATCCAGAGGTGTTTCTCGGGGGGGGGGGGGGTAATCTGGTGTGACTCGTCGCACAGCACACTATTTTTTTCTTAATTTCAGTAATTTAAAGGCGCATTCTGTACTTGTTTGCCAGAATATAAATACAAATCAAATTTTTAAGTATTAATTTTTAAAATTTTACGTTAAAAATAAATTTTTTTGCGAAAAAAGGTATTTTTTTCAAATCTCGGGGGGGTAAATACCCCTTTACCCCCCCCTTGTATCCGCCCTTGGTTGAAATTAACTAATTAGAGAACTTGAAAATGAGAATAAGATAATACTATTCAATTACCTCGATTCGGACTTTTTTACTAATCATAGATTGGCTGCCAACAAAAAACATATTTTATTATTTACTTTTATTTAGTTAGAGGCGAAAAACAAGTGTTTTTAACTCTATAAGTTTTTTTATTTCATTACTCATCTTGATGATTCGCCTGTTCGCGCGAAGGAGTTGTAAATTTGTACAACTCGAAAAAGCTGTCGCGCGAAAGAGGCGTTTACGCCGCGTAAGTTCGCCCCCTGTGTGACGGGGATGATACAGTCTTGCCTTATACAACATTTCGCGGCCTTTCGCGGCGTTGAAAAAACGCCAAGCGACGCGAATTTCGCGTTCTGTCTGTTAGAGCCTTAAGTCTTGCGTTGTGGAAAAAATCGTTTTCAAACATATATAAAAAATACGTTTTTTTCGAGGCCTTCTTCAGGCATATTCAGATACAATCTGAGGATTAGTCCCTATCTTACTAAACCTTTTTCAAAGTTGAAATTAATCAATTAGAGAACTTGAAAATGTCTTTGGTTGTGCAGAGAAATTATGCGTTTCTCAATAAGTGTTTAAAGCTAACAAACATCTGATATTAAATTCATATTTTTTTTTTTTTTTTTTTTTTTTTTAATGCGCGGTTGTTAAATGATGTAAAGATGTAGACTATAAAAGTATTAGATCTTTAAATGATCAATTGAATAGTACATCTTTAACTATAGATATAAGCTTTTCTTCAAGAGGAACCATCATATATTAAATGCCATTAATAAAGTTTAAAGTTTGAAAATGCAAAAGAGAATAAACAAAACAATGATACAATTTAAATTATTTTTAGTTTGGAGACACGTATTTCAAAATATGGCAAAGTGAGAAAATATCTAATTAAGCGCGTGAAAAGTGCTAAAAGCTTGTTTTCGATGTCTTGAAATATTAAATCCAGTCCTTCATGTTAAAAGAAGGCTCTTCAGCAGATGGCTAATTTATAATTTTTTTAATCATCACATGGAAAAATGATAAAAAAAGTAATAATATCAGACAGTGATGTATACAGTAAACATTATCAGATGATTAATGCAAATAGTTTATATTATAACCAAAATGAAATAATTGTGTGTTTGTTAAATACTAGAGTTGGAATTTTAATTTTAATTTACATTATATTAAATATTCAAATTAAAAAAAAATGTTTTCCAGTTATATAACTTATTATTGTAATTAAATTTTATCTGAAATTAAGTTGAATTTTAAATTTCAAAATAGAATGAATTTAAATTATCAACTGAAGGTGTAGTTGTAAAATATTTCATAAGCGCCTATACATCTTAAAAATAAATAAATAAGTGCTCCAGCCTTTCCGGGGGATCGGAATGCTGTTTAAAATATTTTACCAGCTTATTTAACATTATCACATCTTTTTTTAAAGTGAAACTTTTATTTGATGGTCGGAAGTTGTGTTCTGTGCTTGTCACACGAGATTTTTGTGTCAACATATACTTAGTTTCCGGTACAATATATTAGAATTCAAGATAATAAAATTTAAATACATACATTATATTTTGTTACCATGGCTTCTACTTTTCCTATGAAGTACAAAAGTAAAGTGGTCTTCAAACAATTTTGTCTATAAAACAAGAATATACATTTTAAAGTGCATCTAAAATATAATTGATTTTTTAAACAAAATCTTTAAAACCAATTGTGAGAAAAATAGGAAAAATCAGTAAAGTACTAGTACTATTTGGTCGATTCGAATGAAATTCCTGCCATGCTTGGGACATGAATACTTAGCTAAAGTATAAAATTTGTGAATCGAGGGTTCTTTCCTTATTGAGTTATTTAATTTAATCCACATTTTTTGATATTTCAGTTGAAATTCATTCAAATGATTGTGAAAATGACGTAAATTCAAGCTAAAAGGGGATCGCCTCCTTTTAATGGCAATTTCAAGAAAAGCAATAAAACAGGCATTTAAAAGCAATAAAATCTCTTTCAGAGAAATTTACATAAACATTATGTTTTGATATTTTAACTGGAATCGATCTTCTTGAAATTTAAGATTTTTTCACAATAAATTAAATTAATTTCATGTGAAATATAAGAAAATGTGGGTTAAAGGGAATTACTCAAAAACGAAAAAACTCTCGATACTCAAATTTTATACGTAAGCCGCAAGTATTTCAAAAAATTATTTTTTAGAAAATTATTTCAATAAAACTTTACGTGAAAATTGTATAAGTACACTTTATGATACGATTCAACCGGGGGGGGGGGTCTTGTTCCTTCAGGAAACCCTAGCGATCATTACTCTGAGGAAGGGGGCATATATCGCACTGCTCTTCTCGGGTATACCGTCTGATCGACGTTAGGAGCCTATGCGTAACGTACGCCCCCGCAGACCCCGCAATGCGGGGGGGCCCCAGACCTTGGGGGGCCCACGGGCCGGGCAAGGCTAAAAAACTGTATCTCCTCAGAGCTCTGGTAAAAACGGAAAAATTTAGATAAAAAAAATTAATGAAAATTTGCCTTTGAAAGGGCCCGGGCCCTCAGGGCTCCGGTAAAAGAAATAAAGGCTTGCGGGGGGGGGCCAGCTAAAAAACGTTACGCTAGGGAGCCTAAGATGACGAAAAGACTTAAAAAAAAAAGAAAAGGAAAAATACTCGATACTTACTGGAATCGTACGTTTATTCCGATACTTTACTGATATCGATACGATATCAAGTACAAGCATCGATACTTTATTTTCGATACCACATCCCTAATCAGCATGTGGCGTTACAACCGTGACGTCACCGGCCACTCACCATGTTTCTTTACTACGCTACGACATTTATATTTCATCTCTATCCATATAAATGACAACAATAGAAAATCAAATCAAATCATTTTTATTTCACTCTTTAAATACTCGCACTTGGCGAATGTAATTAAGTATACATTTATTAGAGGCTCCGAGACAAGCTCTTTTCCTCACTCTTCATTATTTTCTTGGGCTTTTTGAACCATTTTTTGGAATATTTTTTATATAGGGAAAATTTAAAAAAAAAAAACCCCTATGTTTAATTTTGTATTTATAAAGAAGAAGAAAAAAAAATCTTTATTAATCATATGAATTACTACAATATTGCATTGATCACTTCATAATATAGCAGGTTTGGACTTCATGACTTCAAGCAGCCTGTGCTTCCTTTCCATGATGGCAAGCGCTGAATAATTGGACCTAGTATGAGTGTCTCAAAAACACTTTAGTAGTACTATTAGGAGGAAAAAATTTAATAAAAAACCTCCCATACTATAAAGAAGAAAAAGGAAAAGAAAAAACAAACACAACAATATAAGATTTTTATTTTTCGCTCATTTAGATTAACTTAATTTGTGATCAGAGGATTTGGATGAACCTCCAGTCTATTTTCATGCCTTTTTGTGATTTTTCTTAAGAATTCTTCAAATTCTTCTATTTGAAGAGCTTCTTCGATGATGGCATTTGTAATGCCTGGGGGTGGATGGACGATGAGGCGAAGTGTTGTCGATTGAAATTTTCTGAGGAGGAGAATACTGTAGGAGGAGGCAGATTTGGACCAGATCGGAGCACCGTAACTAACCCTGGGTCGGATTATTGCTGTATAGAGTAGGATTTTGTGGTCAATGGGGAGAGGACTTTTCCACTTCCGAAGAGGCCAGAGTATCCTCTTAGCTGCTTTTGCGTTTGTTGCTGCAGTCTTGCAGTGTGCAAGCCAGTTCTGTCTGCGGTTAAATTTTAGTTCGAGGTACCGTATTTCACAACGGGATTCTATCTTAGAGAGCAACCTCCGATGTCTATTGTTGTATGTAGGTATTTCCGTTTCTTGGTGAAGAGGATGGCTTCGGATTTGGTGGGGTATTTTAATACCCTTAATCGAAAAATTTTCAGTTAAACGCCTACGATTCGAAAAAAGTTCCGCTTGCATCGTGGTTTCAAAAAAACACACCATGATTTTTTTTATTTTGACTTCTGGCCTAAGCCATTTAGCCAAATGAGCCCATCAAGTATATTCTAATTATTTGAATGAATTTGTATATTTATTGAAAATCAAAGAATAAAGTCTCATTTGTGGTGATTCAAAAAGAGATATATCTTTTGTTTATATAACAAATAATTAAAATATGATTTTTTCTCTTGATAGTTTGAATGAATAATCTTGGGAAATGACCTCGCTATCATAAACAGACGGACATTTATTTATTTTTCAATTCAAAAAATAATTTTTTTTTAAAATAAATTTGAATAAAAAATAAAATGCGCGATTATTTACAGAATACGCCCTGGAAGCCTAGTTACTCCGCACAGTGGGCTGAAATAGGAAAAAAGCGGCACGCCGCTGAATGATCAGGCGCCATTGTTCAATTTGAATTTTGCTGGGGTTATGTTGAACTCTTATAAAACTATGCAAATTATATGTGAAATACTTTTTTATAGTGTTCAAAATTTGAGTCAAATTTTGAATACTTTCGAACTGAAAAGCTTTAAAATTATTCAATATAATACTAGGTTCCGACTGAAACAAGATTTTCAACCGAAACGGAATTTCGGCTTTAATCCTAGTTTCGGCCGAAACTGTAACCGAAACCGAAACTTGTTTTAAAGTTTTTCCTTAAAATTTCCTATACAAAATTCATATCATTTTATCTTTTTTTTTAATTAAATTTTCCCCGTGATGAGTCACAATCACTCCATTTTTTCCATTTGATTTTTTTTTTGATGCGAATCTCATTCGACGTTTTTTTAGTATAGTAGTCAAATTGGGATTAGGCTCGTCTACGAAAAATTAGAAAATATATTCTCCTAGCTTCAGCAGCTATCGCTAGCGCGTATCAATTCCTTTATATTTAATTTCTCTCTATAAATGTTCTCCAGTTTCAAAGTACTAGTACTCTTTGGTCGATTTTGTTCAAAAGCTTCGTGTCACGTCCCTTGGGGGTTAAATGTAAAATTTCAACCTCCTATAATACATTTTTTTATTCGATCTAGATTTTTTTTTATAAAAAACATGAACAATATGAACTCTATTTTCGAAGATGATCTAAATATTATGGAAATAAAGGATTTTGGAATTTTTTGGAAATAATAAAATATGTATTATAAAATATATAGGTACCCGGTATATATATATATATATATATATATATATATATATATATATATATATATTTATTTATTTATTTGGCTAAGATATGCAGTTGAACTTGCATGTCTCTCGCAAGAGAATATATTTAAAATAAAACTTCTTACTTGTCACACAGTTTAATATAAGACAAAACGATATTCTGTAGGCTATAGGCCTACATGTTTAGTTTATTTTAAAAAAATTACACGAACAACAGGACTCACCAATGGACTAATTATTATTAACATCTGTCAATTTTATCAAAATCACCAGAATATCACTAAAATTTACAACGTTGCCATTTATAAAATTCTTCTTTACTATTCCATGTTCAAAATATTGCGGTTCAAACAAACAAGTTATTTAAGAGACGCTTTAGTTTAAGCACACTTAGTAAAGAGAGGCATAAATGTCAAACGGTGCAATTGGGCATTAGTGTTGCTTAACTACATTGATCTTGGTTACTGTTGTTCCTTCTTCTTGCCAGGCCCGCCGGCCGGTACGGTACATTAAAATTCAAGATGTAAAACATAAAAAAAATATTTGTTAGCATGGTAACTATTTCTCTTCTTTCCTATGAAGTACAAAAATTTAACAATTTAAAGAGCGAAATGATAATATAGATTTGAAAGAGGATCCAAAAAATAATTGGTTTCTGGATTTTAATCAAAATTGTTAGAGCCAATTTTAAGAAAATCGAAAAAAAGTAAAAAATCTGAAAAAGTGCATCAGTGAAGTACAAGTAATTTTTGTTCAAAAGCTTCGTGTCACGTCTCAGAGAAATACCTAACTTAAATATAAAATTTCAACCTCATAGTTCTTTTCGTTCTTGATATATTTTGTTCAAGGACCGATAGATAGTATTTGAATTCAGCTGACCTCAAAACGTGCATTTCCATCAAAATATCGATATCGAATTTTTGACATGAATCCAATACTTTCTATATATTGATGTATAGGTAAGAGAAAGTAATAATCACAGCTCTTTAAAATATACTGTATATTAACTGAATAAATAACATGTTGGATATACCTTGCGCGTTCATCTATCTATCTAATATAAGAAATATAGTATCAATCTCATGAATACTAGTCGTCGAGACGCACATGGACACGTTTCACCCACACACAAGCACATGTACGCATACACGAAGATAATACACCGTTTAATGTGTTAGCGATCCGTACTTCACAGATTTGAACCGAAAACTATTCTGGCTCCCACTAATAAAGATGACGCGTCCCACCGCGTGTGCGTCTCTCTCTTTCTCTCCTCTTAGTGTTTGTTCAAGGCAAGAACCCGTTTTTATCTCTCTCCCATTTTATCTGCTCAATACTAGATATGTTTTTATATTCCAATATATATAAAGAATGTTTATTTGCTATTTAAAAATGTTTTAACCGATTTTCTTAATGTTTTCATTAAACACGGCCTGCTATCTATTGTCTTTTGAAATAACTATAGTTCAATAAAAAGACGTATCTAGCGCGCATACACGAATAATACAGTCATAATTATTTTACCTCATATTATTAAACATATACCTACGATAAATAAGATATATCATTTTGGTGAACTTCGTCAACAATTATTTAAATTAAATGCTCTTTTTTTACTTTCTCTTACCTACGTATATATGTAATATAGGTACGGTATATATAGAGAGAAAGTATTCATGTCAAAAAAATCGGTGTCGAGATTTTGATGGACATACACATTTTGAGGTCTTTGCTGTTTGCTTGTCTGGGCCAAATTACTTAACAATCCTTCAAGTAGAAAAAAATTTCGGGAATGACGTCCCCAAAAATGACGTTTCGGCCGATTCTTCCGGCCTTCCTCCGGACATGTGTTTTATTTGCCTCGAGCTTAAAGGGACTTTAGACATACTGTAAGTCAGGAGAGGTTTAGGCTTTTTCAATACAAAAGAAACAATATAATTAAAATAAAGAAAATATTTCCTACTTTATTGAATGTCGACATTTCTGTCGATTCTTCCGGCCTTCATCAGGACATGTTTATTTAATAAAACAGAAAAAGAAGGAAATATTTTCTTTATTTGCTTCGGCTGCATTTTAATTATTATTATTATTTTTTTTTTATTAATTTGTTTTTTGGAGTTTAGGCTTTCACAGTTGTTATCATTAATTTAGTTATCAGAATTTGATTTTCTTACTGAAAAGGCCTAAACCTCTCCATATTAATACTTTTAGAAATTACATGGCAAAAAAAAACTAAAAGCAGGTTGAAAACTTGTGGAAAACAATAAAGAAAAAAAATAACTCTTCAAATTGGCTATATTTTTGACCTGAATTCAGATTCATCAAAATTGCCCTTCAGATGTTCTATGAAGCGGAAAGTTAAAAAAAAAATCATATCATATTTAGAATGGAAGGAGAAAAAAAATCAACAGAATTGCATTTCACTTTTGCACCCTTTTTTATTATTATTTCGACAAATACAATATCCACCTGCCAAAAAAAGAAAGTCCAACCAAAGGATTGTCTCCATTTAAAAAATTAAAAAATATCAGATCTGTTGATAAGTTTCGGCCGTCATCTTCTAATAAGACAAAGGAAATATTCTATTTGAAACTCTCAGAATTTTCTAATTTTCTTTGGATTTTTCACTTCATAAAATAATCTTCAACATATATGAAGAAATCATAAGACTCATTTTTTATTACATTATGTTTAATTTCTTAAATTTGAAATTCCTCAGCAACACCACTAAAAAAAAATAAAAGTAAAAAATATTTAAGAAAGTTTAATAATAAGTTTCAAGTTTTTCATTTGATCAGTCTCAACATTTTTTTTTTTTTGCCTTCTGAGTCATATTTTATTAAATTATTTGGAAATATACTCAGAGGTAATTTCTGAATACGTGGATCGTGAGAACAAGTAACTCTAGCTAAGAGAGAAATCATTTTATCTTGTTTCATCGGCTTGCTTCTTCTCTCGGTTCTGAACCCGAAAGAAGGGATTAGAGATAAACAAAGGGAATTAGAGTTTTTTTTTTCAACGCTTTTATACTTATTTTTTAACAATTTGATTTTGACGGGTAGAGTAGGGAGTTGCCGAACCGTAAGGAGCGATAAATGAATTTTTTCACTCCGATCGAACATTATTCGTTTAGTATCGATGTTTATTCTTATGTTTATTCTAATGGGAAGTTAAGAAAAAGGAGAAAATTGGTAAAATAGCAAGTGTTTGGCTGGATACTTGTTAATGACAATCACCAAGTTTTTGAACTTCATAACACTTCATATTACTTACTATAATATATCGATTGATCTGAAAATTTTAAATATTCACTTTTTTTTTTGAAGATCAGTATCTAGAGATAGAGTGGCGTATTTCCAAAAAAAATTTAGAGAAACGTTGAAGATTGGAAAACGTTGTTGTGTTTGATTGGAGAAATCATGGAATGGTCAGCTTGTGGGAAAAAGTTTTTTGAAATGTGTTAAAAATTAAAATAAATAAATGTTTTATTTTCATAAAGATTTATTATATAATAACAGAAAAGTTAAGGAAGTATAGCTAAAACGGTGAACTGACGGAGAATAACTTTGACTTGTTTTTATATTTTTTTTATACAATTTTGTTAAAATGAATTGTCTTCCTCTCATCTCATTCAGTACATTGAATAGGAGTGTCAAACTTGATTAAGTGTGTTTGTAATTCACAAATTTTATTATTAACATAATTGCAATAATTATAACTAGAAGTGAATAATTAAGTGTATAAAGAGGATACAAAACATTAATTCCTGGACCCTTATTTTGAATACATCAATATTTCATTCAAAATTAAATATTTCTTCATGTAGAGACGATTGATTCAAGTTATATAGAAGAAACTAAAATAAAAGTGTAGAATGGCTGTTATTTATTAATCTTAAGGAAATGGATTTGCAGCCAAGGAGAATAAAAAAACTATTTAGTTTCTTTCGGTCGACGTTTCGGACGCCAATCGCGTCCTTCCTCGGGACCAAAGATTGTTAGAAGCACACGATTTGTTGTGGCATACATAAAATATTTGGAACAATATTGATAATGGCATCTTTTATGTATAAGGGAAGAGCTCTCTGTGCGTTGTTTTTTTCCAAATTTGGAAAAAAACAACGCACAGAGCGCTCTTCCCTATACATAAAAGATGCCATTATCAATATTGTTCAAATATTTTATGTATGCCACAACAAAATCTATGTGTGCTTTCTAACAATCTTTGTCCCGAGGAAGACGCGATTGGCGTCCGAAACGTCGACCGAAAGAAACCAAATAGTTTTTTTATTCTCCTTGGCTGCAAATCCATTTCCTTAAGAGAAACTAAAATAGTCCTGCTTCGCATAGTCCGGTTTAAAATTTGAAATACGTCAATAAAAAATTTCAAAATTTTTAACTAAAAGTTAAAAAAAAAAAATTATAAATATTTATTATTTAAGCATGTTCTAATTTTTTTGCAACTTTTTGAGTGTTAAGTGTTAGTCGATTTTTTGTTAATATTAATAATTATTTTATATTTTTTAAGCCTTCTCTGAGATCTTTTTTACTTTTATTAAATATTTTTAGTTATTTTTGTTAAATACATAGGGGTCGTCCACATATTACGTAACGACGTTTTTAATGATTTTCTAGTCCCCCCCATGTCACAGTTAGTCATATACAAACAAACCCCCCTACAAATATTGTCACAACTACCCCTCTCCCCGAATAAAATTTCTTATACAAAATTCATATCATTATAGAAATCATTCGAACTTTTTTTCAAAAATTTTTATAAATTCAACTTTGAATTGTTATTTTACACTTCAAGAAACCCCCTGGTCCCCCATGTCACAATTAATAACGTTTTGTCTAAATATATCTATTGGGGGTCCAGGCATTCTTATTTAAGCCATTTGGTATCCAAATGGCTTAAATAAAATCATCGGACTACCTGGGATCCGAACCCTCGACCCTTGGTATACAAAGCAGGCGCGCTACCAACTACGCCAAGCCCGAGAGCTTGAGAAAGATTTATTGGAGTTTTAAAATATTAAATTTGTTTATTCATTTGTAATCTATTGGTAATCTTCCACCCTCGTCTCGTATGTTTTCATTAGCTCCTTTTTCAATGAGATATTCAATTATTTTATTTTTATCTAAACAGACAATAAATCTATATTTTTTCATATACGCAAAATGCAAAGGCGTTTTGCCTTCTGGGCCACAAGAATTTATATCCGCATCATTTTCCACCAAAAATTTCGACAACAGACAAATGCCCTGCCCAAGCAGCGTTATGAAGTGGTCTGTAGCCTTTATCATCCCTCGCTTCAAGATCTGCTCCTTGAGTTATGAGATATTGCACGATTTGAGAGTTTCCTTTGAAGCAAGCCCAATGCAAGACCGTTTTATTATTTGCTCCTTTAGCATTTATTTCTGCGCGATTCTCTATTAAGAAACTTCACACAGGGCAAATATCCATGCCATACAGCTTCATAAAGTGGTCTATTGCCATTTTCATCTTTAGCTTCAAAATTGGCACCAAGGAATATACATTTTTGTAAAACAGAGAAATTGCCCAAAGAACAGGCCCAATGCAAAACCGTTCTGCCTTGTTTATTTTTGAATTTATATCTGCACCACTTTTAACAAGGGCTTCCACAAAATAGGCAAATGCCCCTGCCAAACGGATACATGAAGAGGTGTATCACCTTCGAAATCTTGAATCTCAGGGTTTGATCTTTTTGAAAAGGAGATATGCTAAAACTAATGAATGCCCTCTTATAGAAGCCCAATGCAATGCTGTTTTACCTTCATAGCCTCTATCAATTTTTTGCTCGATTTTCCACTAAAATTTTTACTATAGGTAAATATCCTTGCCAGGCAGCGTCATGAAGTGGCCGGTCTTTTTTTATCTTGAGCATTAGTGTTTGCTCCTTTCGAGACGAGATATTCAACAACAGATTCGTCGCCACTAAAAGCGGCCCAATGTAAAACGGTTCTACCTTGTGGCCCTTTACGTGAATATTTGCTCCATGATTTATCAATAACTTGATTACCTCTAAATGTCCTAAA
>JAKCPI010023723.1:0-17263 GCA_023213315.1 Euborellia annulipes | reverse complement strand
ACAATAAAAATAAAGTCATTTCGCTTCAAATATTAAAATCATTTGTCTGTAATGATGGAAAAAGTCAATTAAGTTTTCTCTCGTTTCTCAAGATCTTTTAGAATAAAATAATTAGGATTAAAAGAAAGATAGCGGCCCCTTTTAATTTTGTTTTATTTATTGAAATTCATGAAAGAAAAGATGAAATATCAAATGAAACTGTTTTCTAGGGTAATTTTCATAAAATTTCTACCAATTTTGTCAAAAATTTTAATATTTGACTATTAATTAACAATCACAAATCATGCCTTCGATGCCCAAAGACAAAAACTGTGAAAGTTTCTGGATTTTTCGATTATTAGCCTCGGTTCATTGAACTTATATGTAAATATTCTAATATATTTTTTTCGTCTCGGCAAACAATTCTTGTTAATTTCAGGAACTTAGACTAAATTACCTGAATTATTATATTTAATTATAAAGAGAATATTCCATGGTTCAATGAACCCAAAGATACGATGTTTATCTGATTTAAGATGATGATGATGATGATGATAGAAAATGTATTATTTGCCATTTTATAATAGTGAGAAAAAATATATAGAAATCTAACATTTTTATAAAGGATATAGGCCTATATTTTAGTTGTTTTTTTTTTTTTGCATATTGTTTTCCACATCTTTGTTAGCTGTGAATCAGCTTCCACGATTAAATAAATAATCGTAAAAATTTTAATTAAATGCAAGAAAAAATAAGGGAGGGGAGGGGCATAAGTAACATCCATAAATTCATTTTAAAAAATTAGGCTAGGAGGATTTGGTGTTAGGTAACGTATTCTCCGTAAAAAATCTGGTGTGACTGGCGCACAGCACACAACTTTCTCTTACCGTTCGGTGTGCACCGTGCTGCCACACCAGATTTTTTGTGTCGAGATATATTTAGTTGCTCTTAGCACTTTAGTTCCAAACTTGATCACGCGATGATTCATAGATGGCGCTGAGCTACGAATGCTTCCACATCAGTAAAGTGTACTTCAAACGATTTCCACGAAAAATTTCACTGATATACTTTTTAAAGAGTATCTAAAAAATAGTTGATTTATGAATTTTAAACAAAAACGTTGCAGCAAATTTTGAGAAAATCGCAAAAAACTGGAAAAGTACATCAGTAAAGTGTACTTCAAACGATTTCAACAAAAAATTTCACTGATATACTTTTTAAAGAGCATCTATAAAATAGTTGATTTATGAATTTTAAACAAAAACGTTGCAGCGAATTTTGAGAAAATCGAAAAAAACTGGAAAAGTACATCAGTAAAGTCTTAGTACTATTTGGCCGATTTTGTTTGAAAGCTTATTTTCACGGGCCAGGAGAGTATAAAACTTAAATATAAAATTTCAGCCTCCTAGCTTAATTCCTTCATGGTCATAAATGTCCACACACACAGACCAATTTGCGGGACCCACTTTTTTGGACTCCGGGGACCTCAAAACATGTATATCCATCAAAATCTCGACATCGAATTTTTGACATGATCGCAATACTTTCTCTATATAGTTCGTATATAGGGTAAGAGAAAGTAATAGACCAAAGGCACCATAAATAAAACAATAATTGTGTGCTTATTACACATCTTCTATATACGAAAAGTAAAGCCTATATTTTGTTTTATTAAAAATTCCGCTATTCCTCTATACGAGTTTAACTTGTGAATGATACTAGATGGATTAAAGCCAAATAAAAGAAAATGAATAAGTAGTCATTAAAGGGCGGTTTCGAAAACAAACGCAACAAATTTCAACGTGAGTTGCCTAAATTCTGATTATTGACGACACTTTTGTATTAGGACATAGATTGGTTATTCTTTAATAATATTGCATTCAATAAGAATCTAAAATGGTGTTGTTTTATAGGATGACCCACATTAATTATTATTATGTTTATGATAAATGAAAAAATTTTATTCAGTAAAATATGCAATTGCAATATAAATCTTTTTTTTAATAAACTATTGTAGATAGTAAAGAATAACTTCAATAAAGGAAATGACAAATTTTAATTAAGATTTTAAATAGAAATAATAGTTTTTGAATTAATTTTCTTATTTCTTATTAAGACGTAATTTGAACAATTAAAGTTTTAGTAAATTAAGTTTGTGTAAGCATTTGGTGGTGTCTTTGTTAAATTATTGTATATTTCAAATACGATTTTGAAATTTTTCTAATGACCTTGCTAAGAAATAAAACTATTGGATCAAGAGATGGAAATTGAAGGTGAATCACAGACGGACAGAAGTGAAAAGAAATTAAAGAAAAATAAGATAAAGTAAATATGAGTTAAAGTAGTGTTTTTATAAAATCAATTTAAGCGGGTTCGGATATCAATGTGTATCGTTAAGGCCTGAGTTGCCGAGAAGACTGTGTGTATGTGGTGTGAATGAGAAAAAAATGTGTTAAAAAAAAATCAATTAAAAAAAAAAATTAAATAAATAAGACAGATTATTTCGTGGGAAATTTATTTGCTAAGATAAGAGTACATATCCGAATTGCAAAATATTGCGGAAGTTTGCTCGAATGTGAATGCTTATTTAATTGGAGAAAAATTATATAAATGAGAGAATAGAATGGAGATGGGTGGCTGCATCTGGAGTCATAGAACGTATATTATAGAATGCAGATAGAAAATAAGTCAAATTTAGAATGAAGTTAATAGAATCTAGTTTTATTAATCTAGCAATCAAATTAATCTGGTGTGGCTGGTGCTTGTCACATCATTTCTCCTATTTTTCTTATGAAGTACAAGAGTAAAGTGTGCTTCAAACAAAAACGAATATAGATTTTAATGAGCTTCTAAAAAAATAATTGATTTATGAATTTTAATCAA
Organism: Euborellia annulipes; assembly: GCA_023213315.1. NCBI lineage: Eukaryota > Metazoa > Arthropoda > Insecta > Dermaptera > Anisolabididae > Euborellia > Euborellia annulipes. Next base: position 14,401 of record JAKCPI010023723.1, on the reverse strand, counting down.
AATTGTTAGAGCTAATTTAAAGAAAATTGAAAAATCTGGTGTGACTAGTCGCACAGCACATAACTTTCAATTACCGAAGTGCTTGTCACACCAGATTTTTTGTGTCGACATATATTTAGTTTCCGACAGTAAGTTACGGTACATTCGAATTTAAAGATGTCAAATTTATAAGTATAGGATTGTTACCATGGCAACCATTTCTCATCTTTTCTATGAGTACAGGAGTAAAGTGGTCTTCAGAAGATTTCAATGGCAAAATGAGAATATACATTTTAAAGAGCATCCAAAGAGTAATTGAATTTTAATCAAAATCGTTGAAGCGAATTTTGAGAAAATCGAAAAAAACTGAAAAAGTGCATCAGTAAAGTACTAGTACTCTTTGGTCGATTTTGTTTAAAAGCTACATGTCACGTGCCAGGGAGGTACCTAACTTAAATATAAAATTTCAACCCCTTAGCTTTCTGGATACCAGATGGCTTAAATAAAAATGCCTGGACCCTAATATATATAAATTCAAAAATAACGGTTATCGTAAATGTCTTATATGGCCTGAGCTACCGAAAAGACAGTGTGAATGTGTGTATGAGTGTGAATGAGAAAAAAGTGAGAATGTTTAAAAAAAAAAAAAAAAAAAAAAAAACCCTTAGCTTAATGCTTTATTTTTTAAAACACAGACCAACACACAGAGACAGACCATTTTGTAGGGAAATCACATTTTTAGATTCAGGGGGCCTAACAACATCATGATATTGAATTTTTGCTATTTTTGTGGGACCCACTTTTTTGGATTGAGAGGATCTCTAAACGTGTATTCCATTAAAATCACGACATCAAATTTTTGATATGAGTCCAATACTTTCTTTCTATATATAGCATACCCAGTACCTATATACTGTAGAGGCAAGAGAAAGTAAAAAAAAAATAAATAAAAAATGAAAAATTTTTTTGACCCTTTATAAACAGAGAGATCTCAAAAAATTAACTGAAAAAGACCAAATCAACCCTATAATTTCAAAATAAATAAAATTTTACAAAAAAATTTAAATAAAGCAAAAAATTTAGAATTTATCTAAAAACCAAAGTGTAAAAAAATTTACATAAAACACCATATGGTTCTTATGAAGAAGAATTTATGTCTATAATCACAGAAAAATTTAAGAGGACTTTCCCAAATTAAATTGGATTAATTCAGTGTGACATCTTGTCACTAAAAGGCCCTATAACCATATAACAATAAAATATCTGCTAGAGGTCAAATTTTTAAAAATATTTCATTAAAAAAAAAAGCATATAGCCTTAAATTTGTTTTTAATTTGTTCAAATTTAAAATTTAATAAAGGGTAGTAGAGAGCTTTCATTAAAATATTTTAAATTATTCACATTTATTATGATAAATAAATATAGATCAATTAAATATCAAGGCCTATTTATAAAGAAAGGTTTTTAAGGACTTTTTTAGCCCTGCTATAAATTTTTATTGTTTTGGAATAGCCTTCTCGTAAGCAAGTGCAAAAATGTGTACTTTCTAATAAAGGATCCGAACTTAACTGTTTAAGGATTGGAGGGAGGGGCTCTAATTAGCCATCTATAAATATCAAGTCTTTTCTATACTTGTTTAAAAGTAAAAAATATTAAAATTATATAATTAGTATTTCAAAAAAATATGGGCCTTTATAAAAAATGTTTGAGACCAGGAAGTCTTATAAAAATCATCAGGGTCAAATTATATTTCATTGATAAATGAATTTATTAGAGATTGAATTTTAAATACTTTTTTTTTTTTGCAAGGTATGTAAATCTTCTCTTACATTGATGGTGGGGGAATATATTTGCTTATGTATGTAAACAACAAGCCTCTCGTCATAATAGTTGAGGGTGTTTGGTGGGGACATGAGCCGGCGTCCCCTCCGACAAGGAGAAAGGGGCTCCGAAGCTGACCTACAAGCGCGACTCAGAACATAACGCACCGGACAACCCAAAGGATAGGATAAGGAGACTTCAACGCAAAGATGCGCCGTATCATTTGGTTATTCTTAATCGGGAATGTTTTGGCAACGACTACCATCGAATGGGCTGACACTGACGACCATGAACACGACCAGGAAACTGCAGCTTCCGTGCTTGTAACAAAAAATGTGTCGAAAATTTATTCACCGGTTGATATTTTAGAACCTCTCGATCGTGTTTTGGATTTGTATAACGTGGGACGTTTGTCACGGACCTGGCCTGAACATGTGAAAGCTATTACCGAAACGTGTGATTCTAATATGCGAATTTATCTTGAAGCATTTAGGCGAAGAGAAGATTGGGCGCTAAGAAGTGAGTATGAAGCTTTTTTAAATAGAATAAAAGAAAATCTACAATATCCCTCTTAACGCGGGATTTTAGTTATATATAGGTCATGAAGATTTTTTAATATAACAAAAAATTGCAGATTTTTTATAGCTGATGTAGTAAAAGGAGAATAAACAGAGAGAGCAATTAATTATAGCCCATTTTCGTTTATTTTCCCTCAATGCTGACGTTTCGGTTCTGCTTAGGACCATCTTCAGAGCTATTAAAACAGAACCATTCGCAATTCTCTTAGGAAAATTCATACAAATTTATACAAAACAGGAAACGTCAGCATTGAGAGAAAATAAACGAAAATATGATTAGCTGCTCTTTCTTTTGATTCTCCTTCTACTACATAACGAAAAATGTTCTTAAATAATCATTCATTAGTAAGTAATTTTTAATCGACTAAAATTAGCATTTTAGAAATACCGCGTTAAAGGAGGACCAGGATTTTATGAACAAAAAATTTTACTATTGTTTTTAGGCATAAATTAAAAATAAGTGTTTGGGATACAAATTAATCAGTCAAAAATTTTTTTTTGAAATCTCTAAATCTTAAGAAATAGTCAAGGTCATAAAGTTGTTTTGTATCTCTTGAATCTTAAACCGATCCAAGTTCAAGAGCATTTGAAAAGGGTGAGTGAAAATAACACTTGATTTTTATAAGAAATGTGTGCGATGAGTTCGTGTTTGAATGGACAAAAATTGCGCTCTCTGGAGTCGAACCAGGACCTCCAAGCTTTCGCGGTGGACGGACTACCTTTATCCTAGGTCGCCGGCCCAATAAACACAAAATCTCACGACCGCCTATTCTCCTAATGAAATTAGAATTTCATTGACACGATAAGATCTTCAAAAACTGTATGCCAATTTGCTATTTTTAACGATATATTGACTGGCTTATTTACCGTTGATTGAAAAAATTTCATCTTTTCAAACAAAGTTCTATTCTTTATTTTTTTGTTGATTAGGACAGGCGGCAGCAGCCAGAAGGGGAGAAGTCTACCAATAAAAATTCACAATTCTCACAACTTTTCGGTCCAAATTTATTGGACCATCATCAGAGAGCAATCATATGAGAGTATCTACCCATATGTAGACTTGTGAATTATTTAAAAAATATAATTTTTTTCTATTTGGCAATTTTCAGGGCTCTAAAGCAAGCAAGTAGTTCTTCAATTGCTTGTTTGCCTCTGTGCCCTGAAGGTTGTCTAATAACTAAAATTATATTTTTAAATAATGCCTACCTTTGGGTGGATAATCTCATATGATTGCTCCCTGTCACCTAATGATGGTCCAATAAACGTTATGAGATTTGGGAATCTTTGTTGATAGGCTGCTAAAATAAAAATCTGGCCTGCAGCAGACCCTCGCTTTTCATTTCTTATCTTGGACCTTTTTAACATTTCGTTTCAAAATCTCTACAGGTTGTGAATTATTAAATAAATGTAATAGTCTATTTTACAAAAAAAAAACATCGGCTAACAAAATAATTGCTAAAAATAACTAAATATGCAAAAATCTAAATGCTCAGAAATGTTAAATATGTAAAATACAAAATACCCGAGTCGAAATCGAACGCCTGGTTTGAGTCTACAAAACCTCAGAATCTAATTGTTGTCTAAGTAGACTTAACAGAATCAAACTAGGATTTGAAAGCATGGTTTCTATGGGAATTTGAAAGTCTGGTTTGGTTCTAAAAAGTCTACTTATGTCCCTTTTTGACATGTTTAGACTCAGACCAGGTATTCGAAATATTAGTTTAAGTCTACCAGATCTACTATTACGACCAGCAGTACTGAATGCTGGAATCCTAGTTTAGGCCTATAAATTCTCATTTAAAATTTGTTTATATACATATATACAGAGTGACAAAAAAGTTCTGATAATTTTGTTAGATTAGCAAAGAGGTATGCTTGTTTTTTAGCAATGAGAAAAATAACTTTTAGAGTGTTTTCTTCAAATATTTCGAAGACATTTAATAGCACTTCACCGCTGATGAAGAAGTCCTATTAAATGCCATCGAAATATTTGAAGAAAACACTCTAAATGTTATTTTTCTCAATGTCAAAAAACAAGCATACCCCTTTGCTAATTTATACAACTTGGCACTCCACATTTGAAATTTTTTACTTTCTCTTACATCTATATATGTTAATATATATAGAGAGAAAGTATTGGATTCATGTCAAAAATTCGATGTCGAGATTTTGATGGATCTTCACGTTTTGCTCTTCATTTCGCTACAATTAAATTCTTAAATAAAAGGAAAATCAAATTAATCTTTAAATAAAATATTTTTTGTTTAAATATCAATTTTCTTTAATTCGAGAATAAGATAACATATATTTAAAAAATTTTAAAAATTCCAAATGCTCTTCGTGTCGATTTCAATATTTCTGGAGATTCATTACTGAAATTGTTTTAAAGAAAATATGGATGTAAAAATGAGTTTCCATCTCTAAAATAAATCACATTAATTTTTATCTTGACTGTATATGTAGGCCTATACCATTAGCTATCACGTGTGGAAAAATATTTTTCTTTTCAGTAAGAACTTCATTTAGTTCTCTGGAAATGTGAAAAATATATAAATTAATTTTATAAATTTATAATCTTTTTTAATTTGTCTTCTTACCTTTCAAAATGACATGAATGGCCAATGTTCCTTGTATTCATTTATTAAAATTAAAGTGGCTTCTTCAGGCCAATGTGTTTTTACAACTAAAATTTATAATGAATATAATTGAAAAAATTAAATAGAATATAAGATAACATATATATAAATAAAATATAAATAACAGCTAACCTTATCATTTTGTTTTGGCTTGTTTTTATAACGTTGACCCTTAAATAAATAAAAATAATAATAATAAATGAAAGAAAATTAATGAAAAAAATGAAAATAAAACTTAAAACTTGCTTCTTTTTTATCGATAATAAATCCAAATATCCAAGGAATGAAAGAAAATGAAAGGTGGTCATCTATTAAAGCTTTGGCGCTGAGATCGCACTGTTTTTAATTTTTACCCGAGAGGATTAGAAGGTTCAAACCAGTACTTCCCGAGTCAAAATCGAACGCCTGGCTTGAACCTTCTAGTCCTCAATTGAAGACTGCAAGGTTCAAGCCAGGCGTTCAAGTACTGGTTTGAACCTTCTAATTCTCCTGGTAGGTTTAGTAGGCTTTAACCAAATTTTAATACTATCAAATAACAAAGGAATTGAGGACTAAAAGGTTCAAACCAGGCGTTCAAGTATTGGTTTGAATCTTCTAATTCTCCTGGTAGAATCAGTAGGCTTTCACAAAATTGTAAATAAATAACATCCTATCAAATAACAAGGGAATTCAGGACTAAAAGGTTCAAACCAGGCGTTCGATTTCGACTCGGGTAGCTTAAATTATTTATTTTATCATAATTCGGTTACATATCCAAACTCTCGCCGGCAAATCGTTAACACCAAATATGCATTTGCATATAATATAAACTCTATTTATAACTATTCAGATAAAATTGAATAAAGAAATAGGAATCCTACTATCGCTTAACAAGGAACTGAAGGTTAAATATAGCCTATTAAATGATGGGAGTTATTTATTAAATCTTTTATTTTTAACCCTTTACTTGTCCGTATATAATTTATAATATATTAAAATTAAAAGACAAGAAACTGTCATTTTTTAAAAATAAATCCGAAAGAACTACAGAGCTACGTAATAAGCTAACATTTAGCTCAAGAAGGCTAACATTTATTTGTTTATTATGCATTTATTGTAGGCCTAATCCATTCTTTCCCATTACCCTTAACTTCCCTCAATAAAGAATTAAATCTTTTGATCTCAAAACATGCTAAAATTAAAAAAGATTAATTTGTCCTATAAGAGGATATCTGAATAATTTATGTTCTAAATTGAAAATATCTCATTTTTTTAGATCATTTATTATAAATTTTTTTTAAATTATGTTTAAAGAGAAAATTTATAATAAAGGTAGTTCGAAAGTAAAAGAGGAAGCTTCTCTAGGTAATAAAAATGTTAAATGATTTCCTATCAAATAATAGTATTATATTCTTAGTAAAGGAAAAGTATTTCGAAATACGGAAGATTTTAAACGTGTTAAATAAGTTAAGATTCTTAAAATAATTTTTCATTAAGGAAATATAAAAGAATTTAATATTGACCGCACATAGTGGGGGAACCGCTGCGATTTACGGAACGAAATTATATTTATGATCTACAAAAATAAAAAAAAATTCATGAGTCTTGTTCATATAGTTTCAGAGATATTTTGGTACGGAGATTGACAATTAATAAATTGTAGGTATATAGATTTGGGACATCTCTCTTCTAATTGGATAATATTAATGTTGATGTTTTAGATGAAAATACTTGGATGTTTTTGGGCGAGCGATTAGGATAAATAGATCAATTAATTGCTTCAGAGTTCATGATGGGAAAAACACGCATGCTCAGCCAGAGGTCCTTGACTGGCCCCGAGGTGTACAGTATATTAATACGGGCCATCCCCTTCCCCCTTTTTTAAAATTTTAAATCGGAACATATCCCCTGATTAGAATCATAGTGTCGAAAGTATGAAATTCAACAATTCTTGAAAGTTTTATAAACAAATATGCTGTTCTGAAGAAAAAAATATTTTTAATAATCTTTTTACTTTCTCTTACCCTATATATGAAATATATAGAGAAAGTATTACGATCATGTCAAAAATTCGATGAATATGTAAATTTTGAGGTCCCCTGAGTTCAAAAAAGTGGGTCTGTCTGTCTGTGAACAAAATATCTCAAGAACGAAAAGAGCTAGGAGGTTGAAATTTTATATTTGAGTTAGACACCCCCCAAGGAGTGAAAATAAGCTTTGAACAACATCGGCTAAAAATAGGAGTAGGTACTTTACTCATAGGCGTAACCAGGGGGGTTCAAACCCCCCCCCCCCCCATGGGACCCAAGCCATGACTAGATATTTAAGCTCTATAATACAAATTATATTTCATATAGGGTAAAAGAAAGTAAAATATAATAATTTACTCTAGCTAATAAAAATAAAAAATAAAAAAATGATTTATAAATACCCTAAAATAATCTCAAATTTTTGAAATGAATTTTATATTTTTTTTATTAGGAATTTATGGTTGAAGTTTATGGGTTAAAAGACCCAGAGATTTACCCCCTACCCCGTCAGCGACCCTGTGCTAATCTGTGAAGATTTAACGATCCATGTATGGTCCGTTTTAGAGGAGCCTTGGTGCCAAGCGCGGAAACAAGTGGGGTAAAGGGGGTAATTACCCCCCTGAAATTTGAAAAAAAAAATACTTTTTTTCGAAAAAAATGTATTTTTAATGTAAAATTTTAAAAATAAAAATTTGATTTGAATTTATATTCTGGCAAACAAGTACAGAATGCGCCTTTAAATTACCGAAATTAAGAAAAAATTGTGTGCTGTGCGACGAGTCACACCAGATTACCCCCCCCCAGAAACACCTCTGGATCCGCCACTGCTTGGTACAATTAATCTAAATGTAAAATAGCATTAGTGTGTTGGTCATTTGGATTGTCTACTTCCCAGCCTCTATACATGTTATAAATTATAAAAAGAAATTTCACCTAAGAGCAAGTATAGATATTTTAATATCTACTTAAACAGACAGCCAGTAAACATCAAGGCCAAATACAAGTTGTTTTAACTAAATATAAAAAAAAAATCGTATGCTGAATTTTATTTTTGGCAAACTCTGAGCAACCAGTTGGATAGATTTAGCAAGGGAGTAATTAACCATCCCTTTTCTTTTTTTTTTTTTATAAAATATTTATTTTTCTGACTCATAGTAAGCTCATTTTGTGTAGAGATTAATTAAAGCCCCAATTAAATAATGATTACTGTACAACCCTTAAGGAGAATGTTTAGTATTGGTTTTCCTTTGAAGAAAATTAATTTCGGAGATACGTTATAGAGGAAGGGGGAAGCCTCTCTTCTCTCATCAGCATTTCTCATGATTAGAGACCGGATTTTAAGCAAAATGCTTATTGCTGAATTTTATAAGCAGCCATTAGATATTTAATTTCTAGGCGAATTACGAAAAACTAAGCGTATTGAGATTACATTTTTTATGCTTTTTTTGCTTTTTTTGAGTTTTCATGCTTTTTTTTGCCTTTTGTGCTTATTTGAACTTATTTTACGAATATTTATAATTTTTTTTTTTTTTTTTTTATTAAAATACACAATTTTTTCCCATTCACACACGCACACACAAGGGTCGTATATAAGGGAGGCAGGGCGAGGGAGCCCGGCCCCCCTCCGAAATTTTCCAAATGCATATACATATAAGGGGATATACAGACATTAGCGGATCTCGGCCACCTCAAAATGTTTGATCGGCCCCGCAGTGCGAAAAAATATAGCCCTGTAAAAAATTTTTTTCTGCAGGGTGAAAAACAAAAGGGAAAATATTCTGCGGAGCGGCAAAATTTTCGTGTGGAAAACCTTTGCCTCCGCAAAAGGGGAAATGTTCCGCGGGACGGCAAAAATATCGTGTCTCTAAAAAAAAGGTAAAATGATTTTCGCAGGGCGGGGCTGAAAAAATTTAGTTTATTTAAAAAAAAATTCCGTAGAAAAATTTTTGAGTTTAGGCCCCCCCCCCCCCCGAAAAAAATTTTCTTTATACGCCCATGGCCTACGCACAGTCTTTTTGGCAACTTAGGCCATTTAAAACTTTAAACAATACTCGTTATTTGTAAATATATCTATTGGGGGTCCAGGCATTCTTATTTAAGCCATTTGGTATCCAAGTGGCTTAAATAAAATCATCGGACTCCATGGGATCCGAATCCTCGACCCTTGGTATACAAGGCAAGCGCTCTTCCAACTACACCAAGCCCGAGGGACATACAATTTTTAAAAATAATTTAAAACATTATTCAGCAAAATGTAAAGCAATTCCTTCGGCAACTGCGCAAATCGCGCCTTCCCTACTCTGACTCGAGCCCCTTGGGACCCCTACTGTGGCGGACCCTTGCAGGGGGGTAATCTGGTGGGACTGGCCTCACACCAAGGGCGGATACAGGGGGAAAGGGGGTAATTACCCCCCTGAGATTTGAAAAAAATACTTTTTTTCGAAAAAAATGTATTTTTAATGTAAAATTTTAAAAATTAATACTTAAAAATTTGATTTATATTTATATTCTGGCAAACAAGTACAGAATGCGCCTTTAAATTACCGCTGTGCGACCAGTCACTCCAGATTACCCCCCCCCCCCCCCAGAAACACCTCTGGATCCGCCACTGCCTCGCACTTTCGGTAATTTAAAGTTGCATTCTGTATTTGTTTACCCGAATATAGGTATATACAAATTAATTTTTTTTCATTTTTAAAATTTTATATTAAAATTAATTACATCCTTTACCCTCCCCCCCCCATGTATCCGCCATTAGAATGAGTAGAAATTGCTTATGAGATGCTTTTTTTCACTTTTTATGCTTATTATTTTTTTTATTTCGCTCGTTTAGCCACGCGTCATTGGGCCATAACATCTACAAAATAAAATACATACAAAAATAAATATATAAAAATTAACACCAACCATTTTTTTTTTTTATGCTTATTTAAAACTTTTTATTCAAGATTTTTATGCTTTTTTAAGCACTTTTTTTCCATTTTTTTATGCTTTTTTGTCCGGTCTCTACTCATGATTAATCTAAATGGAGGAGGTCGGAGAGAGAAGGAGAAGGTGTCCTTGGCCGCACTCGGTCTGACGGATACTCTCACTACTTTCCTCTATTACCTCACCAATTCTTTCACTCTTTTTACTCTTGGCATCGTAACATCTTTTTTTTTTTTATTTAAGAAAGAAAAAAAAGCGAATGAAATTCAAATAAAAATCGGACAATTATAAAAGGATAATAAAAAATTTTACGACAAATATTTATTATCTAAAGTTCATTTAATAAATAATTTTTACTCTTATTTGTTTTAAGGTCTTTTTGGCATCATAAATCCAATCCCTATTTATTTCAAATGATTGGTAGACAATTCAATTAAAATAAATTTTACTTCTTTTACCTATATATGTTAATATATTATAAATAGATTGGATTCATGTAAAAAATTCGTCAAGATTTTGATGGATATACACGTTTTGAGGTCCCTTGTGTCCAAAAAAGTGGTTATCAGGTTGAAATTTTATTTAAGTTAGGCACCCTCCTGAATAAGCTTTTAATCAAAATTGGCTAAAAAATATTAGTAATTTACTGATGCTATTTTGTAGTTTTTTTTTCGATTTTCTGAAAATGCGCTCCAAAGATTTTGATTAAAATTCAAAAATCAATTATTTTTTAGATTCTCTTTAAAATGTATATTTTCATTTTGCTCTTGAAATCTTTTGAAGCACTCTTATATCGGCAGGCCCTCGGGTCTTGGTGTAGAGGTACGCTAACCTCTCGCTAGCAGGCTAGCTCCCTGTCCTCCTGTACCAAGAGTCCCGTCTTATAATTGGCTACCAATCCAATTGAAATAAAGAGACTCGGGGTCTAAATGGCCTTTGATGCCGAAAAAGACCTAAATATATATATCGGCGTAAACTAAACATATGTCGACATAAAAAAATCTGGTTCTTACTGAAGGTAAGAGAAAGTTGTGTGCTGTGCGACCAGTCACACCAGATTTTTCTTGCTTGGGACGGGATGCGAACCCGGGACCCCAGGCACGAGAAGCTAATATCTTCTCTCTGAGACTATATCTTTTAAGAAATTACAAATTAATTTCATCAAGGACAAAAATTTGAGGCGGGAGAAGAGAGAGAAAGAGAGGGAAGTCTCATATTCATTCTTTGTTCTTTACCAAGGTCTCTTCTCTTCTCTATAAAGATAAATCTGAATAGATTACATATAAAAATAAAAACAATTCCCTAGCTTGAAGTGGGCTATAAATAATTAAGCTATAAATAAATGTTTCGTTTTTGTTTTTGCATCTGACAATCATACTAAACAAATGATGAAAATGATTTTATTTACCTTGAAAGAATTATCAAAGAAGTCATTTCAGATGTTTCTTAATAATTTCAGGAACGAATTTATAAATAAATGAATGCAATTAAACACTTAAAATAAAAACTTTTATGATTAAATAAAACACGATGACATTCATTCTGTCAATGCAACACTACAATGAGAAGTTAGTTCGGGGGTAGTGAGGGCGTTGCGAGCGCTCACCAAAATGATCGCCTGATTCAAATTAAATTTTTAAATATCCAAATAATAAATTAAAACGATTTAAAATTTATCTATAATTCTTAAAAAAGAATTCGTAGTTTTTTTTTCAGGTGTGCTGCTCTTGTGTATTTATAATTCACAAACGTTCGTCTCTCTGCCCCCTCTGTTTATCTCCACAAACTGCGGGAATTTTGAAAAGAAAATTTATATTTTAAAGTAGATCAACTAAAGATTGCGATTAAATTTGTTTCGTTTCGAAAAACCTATTACTTTCGGAGTTATTCTTTATTGAAGTTGCTATTCCAGTCATAGAAAATGTGTCTGTGGAGGGGGGAGAGGAGGAAATAAATAAATTCTATGAATTAGGCTCATCTGGTTCAAGTAATTAAAACAAATTCAGAGAGTATTTTCCAAAGATAACAGATAGAATTGGACTAAATATGTTTGTTGGGATTAAGAAAAGGCGAAGGAATGAGGTTCATATAAGAAAAAACCAAAAGAGGAAGGGTGGGGGAGGCAAAGTGGCAAAGTCTTTCTGACTAGATGATCCGCCCGCTTCCTGCACGGCTAGTTGGTAAATAAATAAATACGGAACAAAAAATATTTACCTTGATTTAAGTGCTATTTGAGTGGTTTGAATTATTTAGTTAGTAAACAAGAAAATAAGATAGTTTAACAATACGTTTATGTACAGTATGGAGATGGGGAATATCTTTATTATTTAACCAAAGAGCTATCTTGCTCCAGGGCTCCAGTGCTAGAGTAGGTCTATTTGCCAGATCAGGGGTTCTCGTCCCGCCCCAAGCTATAGAAATTTATTTAAACTAGCCGCACCGTCCGCCTTTGGCAGTCTTCGCCTCTTTGGACCCCCTTTCAACTTTTCTTTCTAATCGTAATCCTTTTTATTAGCATTATGGTTCAAAATTTCAACAGGTTCTGGAAATATCCAGGAAAATAAGCAGATGAATATATATAGCCTATATAGAGTAATGTTAAAACACAAAATTTACAATAAAAATCTTTTACTTTCAACGCCCTCTCCCCCCCCCCCCCACAGAAGGATCGTGGCCCTCTCAGAAGGTTCCCTGCCTCAAGAAAAATTGAGTCAATATGGAACCTTTCAGCCCCCCCCCCAGCCAAATTCCCTAATGCAGCTATTCTCAACCGCTGGTCCGGCGGACCACCAGTGGTTACAATTTTATTTATTTAATAAAGTTGAACCCCTGAATGGCCTCAGTTGCCGAAAAGGGTTTTTTTTTTTTTTTTTTTTTTTTTTTTTTTTTTTTTTTTTTTTTTTATAAAAAAAAACATTCACACTTTTTTCTCATTCACACTCGCACTCACTCACACATTCACACTGTCTTTTCGGCAGCTCAGGCCATATAAGACATTTACGATAACCGTTATTTATGAATTTATATATATTAGGGTCCAGGCATTTTTATTTAAGCCATCTGGTATCCAGATGGCTTAAATAAAATCATCGGACTGCCTGGGGTCCGAACCCGCGACGTTTGGTATATGAGGTTAGCACGCTAACCTCTACACCACGCCCCGTGGGCTTTTTTTTTTTTTAAAGGGATATTTTTTGTTGTGTTCCTATGTCCATGAGTTTGTGGTTTTTTTATGATTTTCTGTGATTTATATACTTTTTTTTTTTTTTTTTAAACATTCACACTTTTTTCTCATTCACACTCACACTCACACACACATTCACACTGTCTTTTCGGCAGCTCAGGCCATATAAGACATTTACGATAACCGTTATTTATGAATTTATATATATTAGGGTCCAGGCATTTTTATTTAAGCCATCTGGTATCCAGATGGCTTAAATAAAATCATCGGACTGCCTGGGGTCCGAACCCGCGACGTTTGGTATATGAGGTTAGCACGCTAACCTCTACACCACGCCCCGTGGGCTGATTTATATACTTAATTATTATATGTATATATAATTACATATCTTTACATTTAAATATTATTGTAAGTAAATGATAATAAATAAAAATGTTACAATTAACTTATGTAGTAGTTCTATAATACCTAGTAAAATTTTGTTTTTAAAAAAACATCACTGGTCCGCGAATTTTTTTTTACAAATTTTACTGGTCCGCGGGCCAAAAAAGGTTGAGAAACTCTGCCCTAGTGGATGTCAGCCAAAAGTAGAGTCTCTATCGTATAAAAATCTCAATCCAGAAGACATGAATAAGCAGGTGATTTAAAAAAATATGATCACACTTTTTTCCCATTGGGTATATAATAATAGTAATAAAGATAATAAATAATCTATTTCTTCCTTTTAAATAATTTACGAGTGAGTAAATAGAGATTTTTTCATAAAATTCTCCCGGACTGCCCTCTAAGATATACAAGTCAAATGTTGATTGAATGTTTGTAGATAAAGTATTATGTAACCTTATGGTTGATTTTAAATATTTCCGGAAATATGATTAGGTTTGACTTCTTTTCAAAACTGGTTTACACATAATTCCTGAGTATTTGCTGATGGAAGAAGTTATGTATCTGATCGATAAATAAAATGTAAAATTATTTAATAATAATTATAATATAATCCATTTTATTAGTATCTTTGAAAGGAAATTATCTCATAAGAGATGACTTAATTTTTCACCCAATTTTTTTCTTATTAGTAGTCTTTATAAAAATAAAACTAATCATAATTTATTTAAATAACACTGCGCAGTGAGAAAAAAAATCGGGAACCTTTAAGTTAAATAATTGAATAGTTTGAATGTATAGCGAGTAGATTTGTAAATTTGTAAACAAAGAATTTATGAATAGTTGATGCAATGGGTTTTCCTAATTTCGTATCAATTAATA
>JAKCPI010023722.1:0-83036 GCA_023213315.1 Euborellia annulipes | reverse complement strand
GGCCTACGTTGATTCGATGTATTTGGTCTATATTTCTATTTTAAATTGATTGAGATCCAATTCATATCCAATTGCCCAGAAAATTATACACCGAAAGCAATTAAGAGAAAAAAAGAAATTGTAGACGACCGGTTAAAAAAAAAAAAATATAATCAATTCATTAATTAAAGTAACCTATAAAAGATTGCAATTTTGAACTTTGACCTTAAAAATACTGAGCGAAATAACAGAGATAGATTACTATAAACCTTTATAATCACTCTCGCTATGTGATCGAATTTTTACTTTCTCTTACCTCCATGTATATATGTAATATATAGAGAGAAAGTTTTTAGATTCATGTCAAAAATTAGATGTCGAGATTTTGATGGATATACACGTTTTGGAGGTCCCCTGAATCCAAAAAAGTGTTTTCGCAACATGATCTGTTTGTCTGTCTACCTGTGTAGTCCGTATGTCTGTGTGTGTTAACAAAATATCTCAAGAACTAAAAGAGCTAGTGAGAAAAGATAGTTGAAATTTTATATTTAAGTTAGGTACAGTGAGGGACAATATTAAGTCTCACCCATGCGTTTTCTACTTGTGATTATTTCATTGTTTTTTTAAAAGAAAATGAAAATCTTTATCGGAAATTTTATAAATTTGAACCATGAATGTTTCCATTAAAAAATAAATAATATTTTTTTAAAAACAATGAAATAATCACAAGTAGAAAACTCATGGGCAGGACTTAATATTGTTCCTCACTGTACCTCTTGGGGGACGTGACACGGAGCTTTTGAACAAAAAGTACTAATACTTTACAGATGTACTTATTCAGTTTTTAGATTTTCTCAAAAGATTTTGATTAAAATTCAAAAATCATTTATTTTTTTAGATGCTCTTTAGAATCTATATTCTCATTTTGCCCTTGAAATCTTGCTTTTACTCACAATATTATCAACTGTTAGACTTTAAATTATTTATTTTTCTGTGTTTCAATTATTATTAGTCTGACTCCATTGTAAAATTACTATGTTTTATATAGAATTAAATAAAATAATTCTAATAATAATAGAATCTATATTCTAATTTTGCCCTTGAAATCTTTTCAAGCACACTTTATTATGTTTAGGTCCAAAAGATCCTCACCTCCGGGAATCGAACCCGTCATGTCTTGATCTACCAGTAAAATAAATACTAGGGTCCGACCGAAACCGAATTTCGGCTTCAATTTTAGTTTCTCCTTCGTGAATCAAGTAATCACTCCATTTTTCCCTGTTGCGAAAATCATTCGACCTTTTTTTTTTTAGTATACGAGTCTCATCCCATCTTTTCAAACTCAGGTTTCGGCCAAGCCGAAGGTTCCACATAAATAGGTTTCGAAAACTATATTAATAATTATTCTTGTCGTAATATCGAATCTATGTTTATAGGGCATTATTATCATTATCATTATCAGGACGAAAACAATTTCAACGTGTTAATGAATTTTAAATACAAGTAGGCCTTTAATATTGAATAATAATATCCTTTGACGAAAAGTTAGTTTATCTTATATACCGGTATGAATAGTTTTTATGAGTAAAAGCGACTATTACAAAATGAATATATAGATTATTAATTAATTAATTTAAATTAAAACTCGTCTTCCTTTCTTCAGAGGGAGAGAGCTTGCTTCATGATCTCTAGGTTTTGATTTTCAATATCTAAATGTGTTGGGAGCCTACACTCTCAGAATCTATACTCTATTAGTTTCACCTGATGCACACTCAAAATATCGATTAGAATAATTAGAATGAAATTAACCAATTGTTTCATAATATTTGTGACTGCAGTCTACTCTTTTTAAATTTCAATATTTCCTAAATGACTTAAATTAGCAACCGTTTCAAACAAGTTACTTTCAAGTTAAAAAAAACTTTCAATCTAGATTTTTCTTATTTTAAATACTAAACATGTTTAAGGATCAAAATCATTTTAAATGCGCATAATTGGCTTTGACACCGAATGGTAACCTTCTTTAATGTGAAATCAAATAGAATGATAAAAATTTACATAACCCTCGGGCATTTACATACAATAGTAAAATAAATTCGAAAATTTATTTATAATCTTTGCTCTAATTAGGCTTACAGTATACCAGAATAATATTTTATTTTTTAGGAGAAAATGTTATTGTAACAAAAAGATAGGAAGAATTAAAAAAAAAAATTAACTAGAAGAAAAAATGAATTAAATATTCAACAATAAAAAATATTTATGGCTCCTTTCGCTTGCTGAGGATGGAATATTGGGATAACTAAGAAAAAAGTTAATAACCTGAAATAAGTTATAAGCTATAAAAAAAAAAAATTCTCAAGGCCTGTATGTGGAATTAGTGGTTAGCATTTAACCTTATTTTCTTGGTCTTACATAACCTTTTATAGTATTTAGAATTGTTTAAAGTATTTTGAATTTTGTGTTAGAGAGTAGAAAATAATTAATTGATTTGAAAATTTGAAATTATTACCCTGAAAGATGAAAAATGCTCAATACTGTTAAAAAAAAAAGTCAATCGTGAATTAAAAGGAGCCAAATATTTGCAAAAAGTCAAATTTAAGAATTTTTAGATTTAAAAATTTTGTAAATTATTATATAGCCCACTCTAAATTAGGGTTTCACCTCGGAATGAAAGATAATAAGCTGAATTTTTGTATGGACCTTTATTTTGGCATTCTAAATGATGTCTCAAAAGTCACATATAATCGCGTGTCCGCATCACGCGATATTCAAGGTCAAAGGTCACGAAAATCAGTTTTTCGCAAATATCTATTTTTATTATTTATACGAATAAAAATAAAAACTTGAGTTATGTTTCAAATTATTTATTGATAATAAATCAACACTTAATATGTATTTCGACACTCGTGTGTCATCCACAGAAGTGATTTCTCAACTGTACCAATTATCGACGCCTTTTAGCCTGCATTCAACAGCCTTGTTTCTCTGAGCCTACATTCAGAGATTTAGCGCTGCTTTTTACAATGTAGCCTACTTGATCTCTGTGATTTTTCTTTTCGGCCGTGTTTTGCAGAAAAGAATGAGAGCCGACTACTGAGATTATTGTAAAAAATCAAAGCCAAGTCACTGCTTCGGATAGGTGGCCTCTCAGGAGTGCTGAATTTATTCATATTACACTTTTTTTTATCCCCCCCCCCCAGAAATTAATTTTTTTTTAAATTTTCATTTTTTTATTACCCTTTTTTTTCCCCCAGAGAGGACCTCCTGTAAATTTAATCTTCCAACCAGCCACCCCCACCGGGAGTTTAATATAAATGTAAAAATATATTTTAGACAAAAATAATAATTTCTTTAGATGACTAGTTTTTAAAACTTTTTCGATTTTTTTTTCGGAGGGGACTGCCGCATCCCGTGCCATGCGACAAAAATTTATTTGAATTGAATTGGCTACCAATCAATTTAAATAAATAGGGACATAAATAGGGTCTAAATGGCCTTCGATGTCGAAAAAGACAAATAAAAAAAAAAAAAACTGCCCTCACTGACAAAATTGTATTAATCCGTCCCTGATTCAACTGATTCCATATAAGGATAAAAAAGAGTTTTCTATTAATCTATAAAATTTCTAAGTTTAGAATTAATGATAATTCCAAAGTACATGATTCATTCTAATGTAATAATCATCCTTACAGTAATAGAGAACACGATATATTTTTTTATTTTAATTTAAGGTCAAGATTTTTTGATATTTCACAGCCTCCTTTGGAGGGCAAGACAACCTTAAAAAAAAGAAGAGGCACGAATGAAAAAAGGCAGAGAAACACTGTTCTCTACGATTTGATTAAGAGGAATTCAGTACATATATCAAAGTTTATTTTTGAAATATACATCTTTTTAATTGATAGGATAGTTATTTTAATACACAAAATTTTTATAAACATAAAAACCATTATTCCAAATGAATCATTTTTCTACGGATTTTTTAGTATAAACATTATTTTTAAATTCGAATATGTATACAACATACTTGGCTTTTATTTATGGCGCTTTGTTTATTTTTCATTGTGTGTGGGTTTGTGGTGATGCCCGGGAATTGATACTCTCCTGGGCTCTCTTTAATACCTTCACCCATCATTAACATCCCCGACTGGATAAATAAAACGTTCTTCTTATTAACAAACCTAATTATGCCTATTACGTTAGCGATACAATTCAGAAAGAAAAACAATTTTTTTTTCTGTAAACGTGTTCGTTTAGAATCGTTTTTATTCAATTTTTGTTCTATAATTGTGATATTTAATTATGAGCTATTAAAATAATATATATTCTGAAGCGGTTGTGTTGAGTAATCTTTACTTCTTAGTTGCATTATATTGGGCTAAGGATAATTTTGGAGACGAGTTTGTCTTTTGATTGTCAAATCGCGCCTTCTGGACTCGAACCAGGACTTCCCGCATTCACAGTAGACGGACTACTTTTATCCTAGATTGCCGGTCATAGGATAAATGTAGTCCCCCCGCCGCGAAAGGCGTAAGTCCTGATTCGAATCCAGGGAGGCACGATTTGCTCATTCAAAAGACAAACTCGTCCCCAAAATTTTCCCTACCTTAAACGATATTTAGTCTACATTGACATTGTTCGAAATATCTTACAATTTTTCATACAAAGATCTACCTAGTTTTGTAAATTATTAATATAGATATTTATTTTGCCTTTTTTTTAATTATTTATCCCAATATATAAAGGCCGTTTCACACGTAGGGTTTTCAGGTTACATTTTTACCCTCTGGTGATCGCCTTTTTTTATAAAATATTTCATTTAAACGTAAGCTGTCAAAATTAAATAACCTCACTTTTTGGTTAAAGTCAGCCATGTTGGATGACGTGAAAAATCCGACTCTGTGATTGGTCGATGCATGGGTTTGGAAAAAGGCATGCAAAAAAATAAAACATGCGGAATCAGCCAAAAACCCATGCAATCAGACGCTAGGGTCATAAATGACGTCATATCGCATGCGATATAACAAGAAAACCCTCCGTGTGAAGTGGCCTTAAGTTAAACTTTTTAAGCTGAATTTCCATTATATTTTTTATTAATATTTTTATTTTGAGCTTGCTCAATTCAGTTTGTGCTTTATATTTTTTAAAGTATTTTCGGCATCTTTGGCTCTTAAAATCTTACATGACTTAAAACAATTAACTTGTTATAAAATTACGATATATAATTGAGTCCAGGCACATTTATTTAGATATCCAAATGATGTAAATAAATTCATCAACTGCCTGGAGTTGAGCCATTCCCCTTGGCTTTCAAATTATCAATATTGACATCTGTCAACATCTCTAACCTCTCAGTTCTGGGGAGGGGGCGTACTTTATATTAAAAAACACTTTCATGCCGAAAAGAAAAATCAAAATATAAAATCCTTAAAGCTGTTTAAATTTATTAATTAAAAGAGCATTTGAAAAGTAGTAGAATTTCATTTATAAATGTATCTTTGACGATAAACTGGCGAAGCAAAAATAAACTCATTATCATATTTTGTTTTTTGCTTCATCTCCACTTCGGAGTCAACAGCCGGGTCGTTTCAAGGTTAGATTTGTTTTGAAAGAGCTGCAACTCTTTAATTGACTTTTTATTTTTCTAATAAATTTTACATTCTTATTTAATTAATCTCGCTAGAAAGAATTCATCCATTTTGTTATTTTACGAGGTCCTCCGTTAAATGAAAACATTATATATGCAAATGGGACACTAACCAAGTAATAATGATACAAATTTATTTTTACTATTTAATGATAAATGATTAAATTTATTAGATTACCAAACATAGATCAAAAATTAATTTAAATAAAGTTAAAATGGTCTCACAATTGTCATATTCAGAAAAGCTTAAAAAAGCTAAGAGAGAAAAAAATTTGCAATGATTCAATTGCTTTAGTATAATAAATGATTAATATAGGTATTTACTTGGGCTTATTTTCACCTAGTTAAAATTATTATTTACATTTAATAAGAATTAACTTAACCTTTTTTTTCTCTCTGTCTTATTAAAACTAAATAAATATTCAAAATTCAGCTTTTTAATAGAAAATTTTCAGCCAACAAAATTACAAAATTGAACTTTCTTCAAGGACTTCAGACGTAGTTTTTAATAAATGAAAGAATTTCCCTTTGCCTATTAGGAAATTTTCTTCTTAAAATTCCTTGCGCATCCTCACTTTGGAGTTTCCTAAATTTAATATTTTCCTTAAAATAAAAAAAAAAAAAAACTTAAACTTTCCGATTAAATTTTTATTAATTTTCTTGCATAAATATAATTTGTCCAGATTCATAACCTTTCTCGCCTAAAAGAAAAAAATAAAGGAAAAGATCTGATGTGACTGCACAACACTTAACTTTCTCTTCGATAATTGAAAGTTGTGTTCTGGGGTACCATATCAAAACCCCGGGGGCCCCGGTTGTAGTTTTTATTTAAAAATGGATAAAAAAAAATAAATAAACTTGAACTTTTATATATATTTATATTTATAATGTAAGTTTTAAAAATTAATAGGGAAGAGGGAAAAAAGGTTGGGGGGGGGGGGGGGGGAGGGGGAAAGAGAGAAAAAGTGTGTGTTTTTAAAAAAAAAAAAAAAAAAGTTGTGTTCTCTGTTTGTCACACCAGATTTTTTACATTTGAATCCAAGATGTAAAATTTATCAACATAGATAAATATTAATATTTTGTTATGGCAACCATTTTTCCTATCTTTCCTATGAAGTACAAGAGTAAAGTGTGCTTTAAACAAGTTGAACCACGGATCTTCCGATCTTGATCTGCGGACTGGTCTGCTGAAAGTAAATTGGCAGATACGTTGTTCGATTTCGGGTGATATCTACTATTTTCAGCTGTTAGAGTTAATAAATATTGATTACGAAATAAATAATAATAATAATTAGAATATGGATGGAAAATGCACTCGAAAAGTCGATTTTCGATTTTGGAATCGACTTGATATTTTTCGATTCTCGTAATCAATTAATCATTTCTGAAAGCCGACTTTTCGACTTTCAAGTTGACTTTTTGGAAAACTCTATAACTCGTGCTTGGTAGATACTCAGTAATAAAATATTTTTTTTTTTTTAAAATTTTTTTAATTTAAAATTTTTTAAAAAAAAATACACTCCGATCTTTGTGGTCTGTCTTTCTTCCTCTTTTCAACAGACGTCAGACCGTGCGACGGGTCGGCCTATTATATCTTCTCCCGGTCGCAAAAACGCGTGATAGAGCTGGTTTAGGGAAAAGTGAGGTCCGTCGACCCCGCACATTGCCTCGGATCTAAGGCGAGTACAGAAAAAGCCAAGGAGTCCCTAGTGACATCGAAGCTTTTGAACAAAATCTTTACAGATGTACTTTACAGTTTTTCGATTTTCTCAAAATTCGCTCCAACAATTTTGATTAAAATTCAAAAATCAATTATTTTTTAGATGCTCTTTAAAATGTATATTCTCATGTTGCCCTTAAAATCTTTTGAAGCATACTTTACTCATGTACTTCATAGGAATGGTAGGAGATCGCGAAAACTAAATATACCTCCACACAAAAAAATCTGGTGTGCGGTCGAACCAGATTTTTTATTTATTTATTTTTTTTTTTTTAATAATGCCATAATCCAAAGATGACTTCATTGGCCTCGTTTAAATTTACTCAAAATTTTCTTTCATTCAAATAATATATAGATCTAATAATAATTCGTTTATTCTTTTCTCTTGATATAATATACTTAATTCAAATTTGAATTTCACTTAGCATAAACAACCCAAGTTTGATGTCAAATAATCATCAACGAAGTACAATTCATTCTTCAATGTTAAACATGGAAACATTATTCAAGCAAGAGTGAAAGGCCTGTCAGACAGAAGCTTACCTCACCTGGCTATCAATTTAATCACAGTAATTCCCCAACTCCATCTTCATCTATTCTATCCAAATTTTACCTAGACTTAACTTTTCAATTCAACACAAAAAACTATAAACTTCGTATTTGCTTTCATATGGGGCAAATTTTTCTAATTCAAAGCACGTTCTTTCTCTTGTGTTCTTCTATCCTTTTTTTTTTTTGTAAACTTTACTAACCAGCAAATATAAACAAATTAAATATCTATTGTAACGTACAAAGTTTGTATGTTATTTTTTATTCATCTCTTACAAAAAAGGAATAAATTTAAGCTTTTAATCAATAAAATGATTATTTTTATACCGGAAACATTCCATACTTACAGAAAATATAAATAATCTGGGAGGGGAGAGGAGGTGGCATTTTACTCCTCTCTAATATACAAATACCTCCAAAAAGAATAATTTAGTTTGGAACCCTGGATGATGAAAGGATTTAATAGAATTTTTAAATCTTTCAAAATAATTATAAATGTAACCTCAATCATAGCTTAACAGTATGTCTTAACCACTACAACTATAGCTATAACTGATGAAATAAAATTATAATACCTTCTTAATTAAATGATTTCAGAGATATACAATATAGCTTAATAAAAAATTTAGACTCAAACATTTTATTTTTTGGGACATCTAAAATTAGGAATTTAAATTTGCCTGGGGTTCCGAATTAATTGCTATTGAATTGGCTTTCAATCATTTGAAATAAATAAGGATGGAAACTACAAATTCGGCATCTGACAAATTTGTGAGTTCTTTTACACACAGTTCCTATTTTTCTGAATTGGAAGCCAAAATAATAGAAAAATTTCCTCGCTCAGGACGAGAAACGAACATAGAAGTTCCATGATTATAATACCAGTATTTTTCCCTTACAAAATAGTGTTGTAAAATTTAAACACTTTTTTTTATTATTTTGTCCTTTTCGGTTACTGAAGCCATTCAAGGGTTTCATTGTATTATCTACATACGTATTTTAACCGATGGCTACCCGGAAAATATAAACACTTTTAAAATATATATATATATATACTTTGGCTTCTTAACGCTTGTTTAAGAAATTAATAATTTCCTTTTTTACCCGACTTCATTTTCTTCATAAAAAAAAGATAAGCGCACTTTTTCATACACAAAATATTCAATATATTAAATTTGATAAAGCTTAATGTTTTTTATCCTTTGGCCAAATTTTCTTTTTGATCGGAAGCGGAAAATGCAAGATCATCAGATACCCAACAAAGAAAAAAGCTTATTGTTGCAATTTCTGGCTTAATGTTTATTGACTTTGATTTTTTTGCTCATTTAGTTGCTTCCCTTCTAAACAATAAAAACTAAAAAAGGCCTCCCTTTAAGGATTTCCTTATATGATCGGAATATCCCGTTGTTAATTTGTTAACCAGCAATTTTGACGGCTGCTGAATTATTTATCCTCATTAAGGTTAATCCCAAGAGGAACTCGATTTGCGCGCCTATAGCTAGTAATATTTCATAAGCCCATCCCTAGCTATCCTCTCTCTCGAATTCTAAAAGCTTTTCGTAAATTCTACTCGAGATCGATTCTTCTCTCGCTTACAGGTGTTGTGTCGTCTTTGAACTTTTGCACTTCATAGGAGATGAGAGAAGACCCGCAGACGCCACTTATCAAATTCTGATTAGCCTATTCAACGAATGCGCATATTCATCTTCCTGACTGTGAGAGTGCGAGTGAGATACACTTTAATTTATGACTTTCAATTCTAAATTTCCCACAATTAATTAAATACTTTAAAAACAAACTTGAGAATGACCTCTTTCAAGGCCATATCTGACTTTAAGGTCAATTCGTATTATTATTTTGTTAAATTATTAAGTTTATTATTAAAAAAAAAAAAATCTACTCAAGAAAATGACGACTGCCGTAAATCCTAGAAAAACCGTCATCTATTCGCACACAATGATACAGTTGCCAGTCAACTGAACCAGTTATAAAATTTGCCCTTACAACAGCTGTCCGTCCGATTGACCTTATACATTGAAGTTCGCGGCTCCCCGGTTTGTCCTCTGCGGCCTCTCTACTGGCCAACAGGCACAGTGCGAATAGCACCAACATGAAGTCAACCATTTATACAAGCAACCGATCTTGCCTCATCGCAGTGTGAATAGATGAAGTTTTTCTAAAGGGTTTTGCATGTAATCAGCTGGACTGCTAACTGAATATCTGTCCTTAAGGTTGTTCGGATAGTACATCGTAAGTCATAATAGAATCCAAATTTTTTTTTAAATAAAATTAAAAATTTGAATGCCAAAATTCCTTATTATAATTTAGTCGTGACCTATCATAGTTTATAATTGGATTAAGTTAATAATTTAATTACCAAAAATAATAAATGAATGACTTTTGACTCGAGCAGTTTTTCACGTAATATAGAACTGGCAACATTGCATTCATCAACTATCTATTTTAAATCTTAAACGCCTTAAATTTTATTTTATTTAATATATTACAAAGTTTAATGCAAATCAGTTTAAACACAATGGACGATTTGCGAGAAAAAATATTGTAAAATTGAAAAAAAAAAATGTAACTGACATAGAGATAAGACACTTATGTTATGCGACGTTGCCAGGCTGGTCTGACTCTCGAGAATTCATTATTTTTAAATATTGGCGACTGTCATTTTGGAGAATTTTTTTGACTTTCTTGTTAAAATATCTTTAAAAGCGGTCGGCAGAAACTTTTGATTTTATTTTTAACATATTCCTCGGAAGTGAATTAATAAAATGTAAGTTTTTTTGTTTTTGTATCAGATGCACAGATGCCTATTTAATTCAATATGTGTGCGTTTCGTCGTTATTCCCCATAGGCTACATGTTAAATTTCAATTTTTTAAAAATTAATTACACGATAATCCTGGGTCAGATCTGCTTCAAAATTTTATTTTATACGTATTTGATAGTGATTAATAACATATTAAAAAATTAGCTTTTAATCAGTTAAAGTGCTTTAATGTCCGAACAACCTTAATTACAAAGGAATATTGATATTTTATTGAGAACTAAAATAAAAGGGAAGAATCTAAATATAATAATCACCAGAGCCCGGATTTTCATACAAATGCATGTTTGTATAGGAGCTGAATAGGTTCCTGAAACTTTGCAGTTAACCATTTCATGTGTATTCGGTTCGAAATAACCCTATTTGCTAACTCTACTTTTTTCGAAAATCATTTTTTTTTAATTTCCTGTTGAATAATATTCTCCTTATGCCCTGAACTGGGTAAGAGCGTAATTCAAATTTTTCAGTTCGAAAAGTGTTTAACAGTGGCTCTAACAATGACAATGAAATGTTTTTTGGCTCTCCTGAAAAATAAACAAAAATGGAGTTAGGCACTTTGCTAATTAGAACGTCGAAATAATTTTTCTCATTTGTATAAAATGATAAAAGTAACATCTCTTTTTCTAGGATTTGAGAGAAAGGAAAAAGAAGTAATGTTTTTTTTTTTGTCGAGCCATTTACCGAACACAACACGTAGAAATCTTATCTCTTGTTAGCAAATGTTAATCCCAAAAAAAATTATTTTAAGGTTAAAATTTGATATTTAGTTTAGATAAGAGAGATTAGAAAAATAAAATTTTGTTTACTTGTAAATATTATGTGCCTGTTATTAAAATTAATTATAATAAGGAAGAGGTTTGCATTAAAATGAAAAAAAAAGCCTATATTATTAAATTAACTCTTTATTCAGGACGTTTCGTCATAGATTTACTGTGCCATCATCAGGCTTTCAAGAGTACATAAGTCTTAAACAGACATATACCATATAATAATAATAGAGTTGTCTTCAAGCATGCAATACAATTGATTATTAACATTGTATTTAGGGGCCATTCATTAATTACGTAAGGGTCTTGAAGGGAAGGGGGGGTTAAGAAAATCTCTATATGTCCTTATGTAGGGGGGTCGTAAAACTTATTCTTACGTAATACTTTTTGAATCAAAATTCATTACAAAGAATCTAATTTCATTTTGGATTCCCAATAGTTTCCTTTATTTTATAGTGTACAATGTAATTTAAATTCTATTTTAATAATTATTATTGCTTATTGAAAAAAAACAAATATGCCTAACTGATAAAATTTTTAAATATTTTAATTGTTATCCATCTTTGATTCTACAGAAAAAATTATAGTGCATTTTCCCGTGTATTAATTGAATTTTTATTACTTGAAAAATAGAAAATATATTTATTATTTAGAAGAACGAGATAAAGTCTTATGTAAGAAAGGGGAGGGGGTTCGAGAAATCTTATGTATACTTACATGGGGGTAGGGGGGTCAAAAATGACTAAAATTGTCCTTACGTAATTAATGAATGGCCCCTTACGTTGTTGAAGATTCATGACAAAATACATTGTTAATTATCAATTGTATTACATGCTTGAAGACAACTCTATCATTATTATATGATATATGTCTGTTTAAGACTTTTGTACTCTTAAAAGGCTGATGATGGCACAGTAAATCTATGACGAAACGTCCTGAATAAAGAGTTTATTTAATAATATAGGCTTTTTTTCATTTGAATGCAAACCTCTTCCTTATTATAATTAATAATTATAATTAAATAATTGCGGCTCAACTGAGTCTCCGAGAATTATAATTAATTTTGATAACTTTATGAGTTTTCGGTTGCAATTCGCCACCTTCCTCAGGATTTAATAAAAGAATTTGCATGTTTAATTATTTGAATAAATTCCCTTACTACTCCAGTTCACATTATAAAAAAATTTTATGTTTGCTACTTGGCTTCTTAAATCTCACTGAATATTGAACTGCATCTCTTCGTCTTTTATAATTTAGATTAGATACTCATTAGGGATAGGACAGCAAAGTTTTGAGTAAAATTAACAGAAATCAGAATTTTTCTCATACTTTTAATTTTAAATAATTTTGATTAAATGTCAATTAAAGGAGCCTTAAGGTGTACTCAGCGCCTTGTTTAGGGAGAGAGGGGTAATGGCGCTCACTGGGTAATGGCGCTCACCCCTGTAACTCTGTCAAAATAAAACTTAGAAAATCGCCACGGAGCGTGAAATGCAAGGGGAGGGGGTCTCTAACAGGCAACAATGCAAAAGGACAGTCAGCTTGCGTCATGTGACCGTGAAGTGAGTTTCTTCGTTTGTGGCCGCACTGATCTAATTTTCGGTGTCGTGTTTTTTTGTCGATAAGTCCAAAATTTTAATGCTTATTAAATTTTTAATTTTACTTTTCTGACAATAAAACTATTCTATTCTGTGATAATGTAATCAATTTTCAACAATTGCAAATGATTTTTTTTTTATTTCAAATTAATTATAAAATTACCGTTTGGGGTAATACCGCTCATCTGAGCGCCATTATCCCTTAGAAAGTTTTTCAGGCTGTGAAGATGAAGAGCAGCTTTGTGTCGATGACAGTGATGATGAATTGAATGTGGATGATGAAAATTATAACAAAAGTATTATTTGCGAAGAAATTGGAAAAAATAACGAGTTGTGGTATTGCTGCGCCATCTGTGGAATGTGGGCTCATGCTATGTGTTCAGTGTGGAATTCGCCAGATGGATATATCTGTGATTTAAGTGTCCAAAAATAAAATATTTCTATTTCTAATTTGTGTTACCTCTAATAATAGTATTTCTTTAATTAAAATGTATCTTACATGTTATATTCCAAAAAACATGTTTGAGCGTTATTACCCCATGCCCTGAGCGGCATTACCCAAAGCCAGGGGCAATGCCGCTCAAACATGTTTTTTTAATATTGGTTCACTACTACTAGTAGGTCAAAGATATATGCTTTTGGTGTTAAATTGTTGATTACTCGATAATTAAAGACTTTATTACCCATCTTAATTTGAATTTATAATAAATGATTTAAAAGATACACCATGTTTTCCTTAAGTGAGCGCCATTCCCCCTCTCTCCCCTACATCACAATTTTGTACCCTCATTCCCCCTCCACCTTCTCCCTCTCCTAGAGTTCTACTAATCCTTTTCAACCTCAAAATTATATGAGACAGACTCAAACAAGTTTAGTTAAAGCTTAAATTTTGGAGTAGCTGCTTGCTTGTAGATAAGATTTTTTTAACAGACATAAAAAAAACTATAATAGGAGGTTAAAGATGTCAGCTAAAGTAGGTTACACCGGAATTAATAAAATTCTCCAAATAAGACCTTTCGGCCTAAATTTTTTGGACAATGAAATAAATCATTCCGTCAATATTATTTAAACTCTATCTTTAAGGTGACTAATTACTAGAGACCGGACAAAAAAGCATAAAAAAATGGAAAAAAGTGCTTAAAAAAAGCATAAAAAAACTTGAATAAAAAGTTGTTAAATAAGCATAAAAGTTGAAAAAAGCATCTCATAAGCAATTTTTACTCATACCAATGGCGTATACAATTTTTTTTTAAATAAACTAAATTTATTCCGCCCCGCCTTGCGAAAAAATATTGTTTTTGCGGAACCAAATTTTTTCACCCTGCGGAAAAATTTTTTTTTACAATGCTATAATTTTTCGCACTGCGGGGCTTTTGAAAATTTTTTTTTTGGGGGGCGGCCCCCCCCCCCCCCCTTATACACGTCCCTGGTGTATGCGTGTGTGAAAGGAAAAAAGTGTGTTTTTTAATAAAAAAAAAAAAAAAAAAAATTATAAATATTCGTAAAATAAGTTCAAATAAGCACGAAAAGGAAAAAAAGCATAAAAACTCAAAAAAAAGCAAAAAAAGCATAAAAAATGCAATCTCAATGCACTCAGTTTTTCCTAATTCGTATAGAAATTAAATATCTAATGGTTGCTTATAAAATTGAGCAATAAGCATTTTGCTTAAAATCCGGTCTCTACTAATTACTGTAAAAAATTTTTATTTAAACTAATTGTTTGATGCTAAGCGAATATTTGACTAGCCCATGTATCATGAAAAAGACCCAGCATACTAATCCGGGGACCTCTTGCTTTGTCTATTCTTTTCACTTTCTCTTACCTCTATATATGTTAATATAGGCTATAGAGAGAGAAAGTATTGGATTCATGTCAAAAATTCGATGTTGAGATTTTGATGGATATACACGTTTTGAGGTCCCCTGAATCCAAAAAAGTGTTTTTTGGAACATGCGTCTGTATGTGAATAAAATGAAGAGAGTTAGGAGATTATATTTAAGTTAGCTACCCCCCTGGAACGTAACACGAAGCTTTTGAATCAAAATCGGCCAAAGAGTACTAGTACCTTACTGATGTAGGCCTTTTTTCAGTTTTTTTCGATTTTCTCAAATTTCGCTCCAACGATTTTGATTAAAATTCAAAAATCAATTATTTTTTAAATACTCTTTGAAATGTATATATATATATATTCATTTTCCACTCAGAATTGTTTGAAGCACACTTTACTCTTGTACTTAATAGGAAAGATAAGAGAAATGGTTGCCATGGTCACAAAATATAAACATTTTCCTATGCTTATAAATTTTCTATCTTGAATTATTACTTTCTCTTACCCTATATATGAAATATATAGATAGAGCAAGTATTTTATATATCGGCGGAAACTAAATATATCTCGACACAAAAAAAAACCTGGAGTGACAAGCACAGAACACAATTTTCGATTACCGAAGCTAAGAGAAAGTTGTGTGCTGTACGACCAGTCACACCAGATTTTTAGGACTGCAAATGTATTGATTATTTAATAATTTATTAAAATTGAAACATAATATCAACTTTTTTTTCTTCATTTATAATTTAAACTTTAACTTTCATAGTTGATTATCCCCTCCACATCTAAAAATCTTTATAATTCATTTTCAATCAGTATTCTTATAAGAATATGATTGATTATACTTTTTCTCTTCGGAGAAAGAATTCTGCGCATTAATATTTCAGACTCCATCTGCACTATAACGGTGTGTGTGTGTGTGTGTGGTCACCTTTCATGAGTCATTTCCTCCACAAGTTGGTTTGGTACCTATCTGTCTGTCATAGCTCTGCAAAATGTCTCAAGTCAATTTCAACCGATCATGTATGTCCATTAAATTTAATCCATTAGCCTAGTAGCCCTCGACTCGATCTTTATTATTATTATTATTAAATTCCAACTCTCGTTCTTTCACGATAATGGATAGACACTCTTTGCTATTGAATGGACGCCTTCGCCTCAGGCCTGAACAATAAATACTCTGAACGAATTCCCTTTCAGCGTTCAAATCTTTCTTCTCTCATTCTTTCCAACTTTTTTTTTTTTTTTTTTTTTTTGAATATTTTCTATTCTTCTCGCAAATTGTATTCAGCTACTGCTTTGTTAAAAAATGACAACTTTTTTTTTTAACTTTATTTATAAGATTTACTTCTTATAAAAAAAGATTCAATTATTTTTAAACGATTTATTTACAATTTATTTGCCATATAATATTCTTAACAATAAAAACTCTTCGGGCTCACAATTATTTTTTTAATAAATACAATTGTGAGCGTATGAAATAAAAAAAAATCGTTTGCACTTTAGCGAGAAAATTTTTTTCAGGGGGGAGTGTAGTTTGGACGATCTGGGATATTACCACCCCTACTCCAAATAAATTAATTTTAGAGTATATGCAGTGGCGGACATCTGCACTAGTCATCATTGTAACTAACGAATTTTTTTTGAGGAACCAAATTGTTTCGCCAAATGGAAAATTTTTTCCATTTTACCTTTTTTTTTTTTAGGGACAAGAAATTTTTCCCGCAGTGCAGAAAATTTTTTTTGGCGGGCCCAAATTATTTTCAAAGATTTTTTTTTCCTAGTTTGCGGGCCCAAAAAATACGGGCCCTAGGCACGTGCCTAGGTTGTCTAGGCCTTAGTACGCGCCCCTGAGTATATTGTAACATTAACAGGTCATTCAATAAGTCCATAGAATGACATATACATGGCGTTACTAGAATTTTTTCCATATGATTTTTATTTACCATGGTAGTACTAACCTTCAAACGATACGTGTATAAATTTGACAGCAATCTAACTATTGATTCGTGAGTTATAGAATTTTATGTGAAGCAACTTTTGTTATTGGAAAAAAAAATGGAAAAAAGTGAATTTCGAGTTTTAATAAAGCATTGCTTTTTAATGAAAAAAAAATACAGTGGGAACCAAACAATGGCTTGATCCTGTTTTCAGATCTCAAGAGAATGCTTGCTGGGAAGAAATTTAAGTCCAATGATGAAGTAATCGCTGAAACTGATGCCTATTTTGACGAGAAAGATAAATCGTACTATAAAAGTGGTATCGAAAAGTTGGAAAATCGCTATACTCGTTGTATCGCCCTCGAAGGCAACTATGTTGAATAATAAAATCGAGTTTTGTCAAAATTTTGTTTTTTTTCTTACTTATCCTACGGACTTATTGAATGACCTCGTACATTCATAATTTCTTACTGCAATACTATTTTTATCAATTTATATTTTTAAATTTCGGTGGAAGGGAGGATTGAATCGCATATCCTCTTTTTGGTTAATAAACCTTTTTTATAGTTTTTCGGCCACTGTGGCCATTTACTTTACAAATATAATATTTTAAGAAAAAATTGCATTTATCACTGACTTCTGCGCGTTCAACAGTTTCCTTCTTCTAGGCCCTCCATTCAGGCTGTTTGACATTGCTTGCTAATATTGATCTTGATGAAATTGAATATTCTTATAGTTCATGACATTTTTCTCGTATTTCCATCACCAGAAATTTTTAGCTAAAAAATCTCAGCTCTTTATGTTAATTTTATGATTTTAGTGAAGAACAAATTTGATTTTTGGATTTTATGTAGATCTATTTAGTTATATTTTTAAAAACCCCCCCCCCCCCTAAACCAAAATTAGTTTATATACAGGTATATTTTTTTTTTTTTTTGTTCAGATAATCAAATAATGTATGTTTGTGAAATAATTTCTCTTTTAATCATAGCAAAAGTTCTGGAATTCTTAGTGGCATTTATTGCCCCCGAAACTACTTTTCGATTTACCTCTTAACAGCATTAAGCAAAAGGCTAAAAAAAAAAAAAACTTTTTATTGGTTACGCTAGCATTTTCTCACATTTGTGCCTCGCAGCTATTCAACCAGCCAGCCGTTGCTTAACAAATTTAAATTATTCTTAAAGATCATATAAATACAACATTCAACTTTTAAATCATAATAGAAATTTATTTTTACAGAACTCGGAATTTTGATTAAAAATCATTTATTATTAGACAAGTTTTGTATTAAAATTTAAATTTTTATTAGATTCATTTTTCTTGGATGTAAATAGTTGGCCTAATTGAGTTTGGAAACATATTAATAATTATTAAGGCGTTTTTATTTCTTTTTTGTTAATCCTTTGCGGTTAGTCAGGGGAAGTATCAAGGGGGGGGGGTAATGGGGATAATTACCCCCCCCCTCCCCCCCGAGATTTGAGAAAACTTTTTTTTGGGAATTAAATATTATTTTTAATATAAAATTTTAAAAATTAACACTACAAATTTCATTTGTATTTATATTCTGGTAAACAAGTACCGAATGTAACTTTAAATTACCGAAAGTAAGAAAAAATTGTGCTGTGCGACCAGTCACACCAGACACTTCCCCTTATAAAAACTTATGAATTATATATATAAAGATGTGCCTGGATCATATATATCGTATTAAAGGCTAAATTGCCGAAAAGACAAAAGAAATCTTTGAATTAAACCAAGATAATTTTGTTTGTATTATCAAACGATTCCCTCCCTCTTCTGGTTGTAATTTCTTTTTTATTTTATTTTAATTCTATCAAATCCTTCAAAAGGAAATAAACGACAAAAGCAGCAGCAGCAAACGGAAATATGCAAAAGAGATGGTCCTTACTTTCTCTCTTTCTGTTTTCTTTTAATTTAGGGAGTTTGTTGTTTAAGTCAACACTGGGGTGAGTTTATTAAATTTTTTTTTTTAATAACAGGGACTTTCTTAATTATGAACCGAGAAATTTTATGTTTTAAACAAGGGCATTTAGTTTTGAAACTTTCGAGAGGGTCTTTAATATCAGGAAAATACAAATCTCCTTCCCTTTAAAAAATTTATTAAATAATACCTAGAGACAGGTTCATATTATAAAACAAATTTGTTTTACATTTGTTTTACATCTGTAAAAATCTGGTATGACTGGTCGCCCAGAATATTTTGTGTCGGGGAGATATATTTAGTTTCCCATAGCATCTTAGTTCCAAACCTAGATTTTAAATGTTGATTGCTTGAAATAAACTATGGTTATTTTTCAAAATTTTAATCTCATATTTGGACATTTTATACACAATAGAGAATCCTAAATAAATATAAAATTTCATAAGCATTGGAAAATTTTATTTTTAATGTGTAAAAAGTTTCAAAGGGGACCCATTTTTGAATCGAAATTAATATATAAACCCCCATAGGAACTTAACATTGGCTCTATGGAAGGAAGAGCCGGAAAATGAATTTGAAAAATCTGAACTACTACATCAGCACAATGTACTTCAAACAATTTTCATGAAAGATTTTACTGATATATTTTTTAATGGGCATATGATAAATAGTTTTTTTGTGTATTTACAGATTAAAATTATATGATAAATAGTTGATTTATAGAATTTTATTCTAAAAAGAAGTTCTGTTACCATGGCAACCATTTCTCCTATCCTTAATCACACCAGATTTTTTAAAATTCAAATGATAACGATTCTTCTCAGCGATAAAATTTATTAGATAGGATGTCAATTAATTTAAATAAATATAGATTTCAATTCATGGTATTCATTCTTACCGTTTGGTTTCTAGAAGTTAGACAACCTTCAGAGCTTCGAGGCTCTAGTGTAGAGGTAGTGATCTCGCTTCTAGTGTTAAATCAGACGTTCCATGTGGTGAAAATTTTTCTAAATTGCAATATTGGCTATTAATATGGATGGGAATCTAAATGGTCTCAGATGCCGAAATTGACCTTAAATATATAAAAAGAAAGGGAGCAGACCACCCATTGTAAGTTGTTAATTTGTTTATCCCTTGACTGTGTTGAGCAACAACTAACGAAAAATTATATACGGCCTAATCAAGATACAATATTTTTATTTTTCCATGGCAAATACAAATGATATTGTGCACAATATTTAGCAGTTAAATAGCTATATAATTTATCTATTTTAGTTTGAATATTTTTCGGTACCAAAAACGAGTTGAGCGAGAATATAGTCCCAATTTAAATCGACAAGCCGTTTCTGTACAAATACTTCAAACAAAATATAAACAAATGCAAATGTTAGCTACTCTATTTATTTTATCTTTTATGTACCAATAGTATTTAAAAAAATAAAATTAACTGAGCCGTAACACAGTGGTAGAGTACTCGCCTCTTGTACTGAGGGATCAGGAGTTGTAAAATATACATTTATTCCAATTTTGGATTGAATGTAAAAGATAATTTATTTCTTATAATGACTATAATTAGAAAGTTGACTGTTAATTGTCTCGCCTAGACCTATTAATATTAAGTAATACATTAAAAAAATGTATTAATAACTGTTTAATATTTCATGACACGTCAAATCCTAATAATTTATTATTTATTTATAATAATACTCAAAGATATTAATTTCAAAATACCAAAAAAATTCTCTTTTGGTTAGTTAGTCCCCTAATTGATTAGTTTTTTTTTTTAAGGCTCAACAGGTGATATTCATTTTCATTTGTAATTGGACTGATTAAGACAAGATCGACTAGCCCCCCCCCCCCTCCCTCCCCCAAAGTTTTATTGATTTAATAATAATCCCCACTGCGCTTGATTGAATAAGGAAGTCTATAATACCTTCATTTTGATCTTAAAATATGTTATCAATTTTTTATCTAATAAAATTATTTGAAAAGAGAATTTCAAGAAAGAAATTTAATCAACATCGTGGTTCTCAACAAGAACCCAGGGACCCCCACTTTGAGCCAGGGGTCCTACAGAAAAATAGGTATATTCAAACAATATCATAGTTTTTTTTTTTTTTTTTTTTTTAAAAACATTCACACTTTTTCTCATTCACACTCACACTCACACACACATTCACACTGTCTTTTCGGCAGCTCAGGCCATATAAGACATTTACGATAACCGTTATTTATGAATTTATATATATTAGGGTCCAGGCATTTTTATTTAAGCCATCTGGTATCCAGATGGCTTAAATAAAATCATCGGACTGCCTGGGGTCCGAACCCGCGACGTTTGGTATATGAGGTTAGCACGCTAACCTCTACACCACGCCCCGTGGGCCAATATCATAGTTAAACCCTATTTATAAAATCACTCTTTAAGAATAAATGGACGGCGACTACGAGTAACCCGGGATAAGACTGGTATTTCTTCTTACAGTCTTGTGACATACCGATTTGCTCCTTAATTGCTGATTATTTATAGCCTATACCGTATTAGAGACTACGATTTACTTGAGCTAGGACTCGCTTTTTTTACCTTCTTTCTTTTAAATCATTATCCCAATTAATTTGAATAAATGTTACATTAATATGCAATTTATCTTCTGATCTTTCTAAAAATTTAGTATCAGTGAAATAACATACTACCTGATCGAAACCTTTTCAGATTTAAACTTTCGACCGTAGCCTCTAGTTATTTTTTTTATTTAATAATAATAATCTATTTATATGTTAATCAATTTAAATAATATTGTACAATTGGTATTTAGGTGATTCCGCTTCTGAAGATAAGAGTAATGTTGAAATATGTAGTCTATTATTTCACCAATAAAACAAATTTGTGACACATCACCTAGTCTATCATATCGCCTATTACGAAACCTTTTTCTTTTTGCTGTGAATCATAGTCCGAAAATTTTAAATTTTTGAGTTAAGCCTTCTCTTTTGAGTGCTAAAGTGTCGAAAATATATTTCCATTCTTTGCTATTGATTCTGTTCTATTCATTTTTTTTTTTTTTTAATGTATATGTTTATAAAACCTTCACAAGTCTTTTCTCGAATTGTTAAATTTCGAACTTTCGTCATTATGATTCTGAGCAGGCGATATATTAGTTAAATTAAATTGATATTAACATATTACGAAACCTTCTGGAAAGTAAGCACACTCAAAGTATTGAATCATAACTTACTCATAAAACATCAAAACCTTATTTTTTTAACAGTGACGTTTTGGTGCATTTATTATATACATATATTATATTATAGTGCTGCATCTTCAGTTCTTTAATTGTTTTTTTTTAGGCTCAGAGTTAGTCTATATGATCATAAAAAAAAAAATCTGGTGTGACTGGCGCAAGCACACAACTTTCTCTTACCTTCGGTAATCGAAAGTTGTGTACTGTGCTTGTCACACCAGATTTTTTGTCACATGTATTTAGTTCCCGGCAGTAGGGAATATTTGAATTCAGATGTAAAATTTATAAGTATGGGAAAATATTTATATTTTGTTTCCATGGCAACCATTTATTTCTCCTATCTTTCCTATGAAGCACAAGAGTAAAGTGTGCTTCAAACAATTTTGAGAGCAAAACGAGAATATACATTTGAAAGAGCATCTAAAAAATAATTTATTTTTGAATTTTAATCAAAATCGTTAGAGCGAATTTTGAGAAAATCGAAAAAAACTGAAAAAGTACATCAGTAAAGTACTAGTACTCTTTGGCCGATTTTGATTAAAAGCTTATTTTTCCGGTCCCGGGGGTGTTTAACTTATATATAAAATTTCAACCTCGTAGCTCAATTCCTTCATGCTTAAAATTGAACACATACACACACACACAAGACACACACACAGACACACACACACACAGACAGACCATGTCGCGAAAATCACTTTTTTGGATTCAGGGGACCTCAAAACGTAAAGATCCATCAAAATCTCGACATCGAATTTTTGACATGACTCCAATACTTTCTCTCTATATATATATTACATATATACATAGGTAAGAGAAAGTAACAAAGGACTGATGATGAAGCAGAAATGCACAGAATCGTCTCCGGAAAATTGTTGTAGCATTCAGAATAATCTCTTTATGGCTTCCTCAGCCCTTTTTCTCAACATTATCATCACAGCCACCACTTCTTAATTATAACAACCTTATTTAATTAATCAAGGTTGTCACAATCTAATAAAACAAAAATTACTGAATCTCCTTTATACAACCTTAAAATTCAATTATCAAAATGTTCTGTGAGACTAACCATATGTCTATTCTTTTTTCTCTTCATCTCCCTAAATTCGTTACTATTTCCCAGAAGGGATGCTTTTTTCGTCAACCTTTGCTAATTGCATTGCTTTGTTAATGCTAAACAGCTTGTCGTGCGCCATAATCGATTTTCGGACAAACAAAAACCAGGAACGCTATATACACACTCTCTCTCACTTGGAACAGATGCCTGCTTGATCTTCTTCTTCTTCTTGTGCTCTATAGCAACTCTATTGTTGTAAAACAAGGACTGAGTGTTAATTCCAAAAGGTTAGACTAGGTCAATGATATTTATTTATTATACCTCTCTACAATCGAAGTTAAATGCTAAGCCATTAAAACGAGTTAATAATAATTTCACCTACTAGGATTATCGTTTTAGACAGAGTGTGTATGTAAGTTAGATTTTTGAATTAAGAAACATTTCATCCATTCTCTTCTTTGCATTTAGAGTTTCTGTCTCCGTGTCACGATAATTCCGGGATATATTTTACATTCACAACCTGAGTAACACCTCAAATTGGATCTTTGTGTCTGTGGGGTGAGATTTTCTCACACTTTCCTACCCTAAGAGGAGATTTCGACAATGTTTGTATTATTTGCGGCAAGCTGGATTCAAACTCGAGTCTTGTTGAGACTTCAGATCCGTAATCCACAGCAATACCCCTATTCAAAGTGATTGCTTGAGGAACAAGGAATCCTTCTTCCTCAAGAAACGACTATGAATACGGGTATTAGCCACTTGCCTCCTTCTTCAATAACATTTATACAGTTTGAATCTAAAATGTCACTATAAAAATTGAAAAAGTCAGGAAAATCAGAAACCCTACTTGGTTTTATTTATCAGTCATGGAGAAATGAATAAAAATTTCATTTTGATATAGACATTTTACTCAGCGCACTCTTCTTCACGGCCTATGGTCTTATAAAAATTTTTTATTTAATTTTCTTTTAACGTGACAAAAATTACCTAGGTCTACAATTTTGCTTTTTTTCAGGAGGATCAAAAGAGAACTAAATTTTTCAACAAAAGGTCGATTGATCAATACCACACCTTTTGCTTCTTGACTGATGTCACTTCTTGCTTTTATTATACGTGCATAATTTCCCATTTTATTGTATCTTACATTAGATCATAGAATTTTTTTTCTCATTATTCATGTATTTAATCTGCTTGATTTTTAATGGATATTTTATACTTGATTATCCGGTTCGAATTAATTTATTTTTATTTTAACCTCTTCATTTTTTTATTATTCCTTTTTAACTGTTTTTAATTATTTTTCTTTTTTATTATTATTATTTTTTTTAATAAAATATCATTAATATTTTCCAAAGATTCTATAATTTTAATTTTTTTTTCTAAGCATCTTTTCATATTCATTAATTCATTAATTATGATGATTGAGTCAAAAAAAAACAAAAAACAAGGGCGTATGGTGCCAATTTTCATTTCAATCATCACGGCTGA
This sequence comes from Euborellia annulipes, assembly GCA_023213315.1. Classification (NCBI taxonomy): domain Eukaryota; kingdom Metazoa; phylum Arthropoda; class Insecta; order Dermaptera; family Anisolabididae; genus Euborellia; species Euborellia annulipes. Next base: position 58,434 of record JAKCPI010023722.1, on the reverse strand, counting down.
CGTTTCGTCATCAGGTCTAGGCCACCCTCAGATACGGCTGTCAATAATTTATGTATGTGATTTTTTTTTATTCACAACTTTATTTCTTTACGCATTCCACCTCATCCGGCTTTTAGAAAGACCAAGACTTGAGACCAAAACCCGTGAGGGCTTTAATTTAATTGAAATACAAATTGGCTACACAAAGTCTTGTTTTCTATCGACTTCATCATTGCATCACCATTCAGCTTTGAGCCACAGTTCTTTAGCGAATTATTCTTCTCTTTACAGATTAAAATACAGTATATGCAATTTTTAGATCATTTATTCTATCTACAATAATACTGTAGTAAAAAAAATCCAATTGTCGATCTATCAGGTTTTTCTGATAATTTGCTACAAAAATAGTTTTGAGAGTCTGGAAAAATGAGTTGTTAAAAAATATTAAACTCGTCAATTATTGTTTTCTTGACAAGTCTAATTACAACCTTCTCTAGAAAAAAAAATTACTTATGACACCTAAATATTTTTTTTTTGAAATACCAACAGGTTGTTATGAAGTTCAGTTATTTAGACATATAAATAATCATGCAAAGTAAGGAATTTTATTTATTTTCTGAGAACATTGGCCTAAAGAATGTAACAGGGATCGGAGAGAGAGAGAAAACGTGTCCCGCATTCAAAGAACGAGAGCGAATTGGAATCTCTTAACTCGTTGAATCGAAAATGCCAGCCAGGAACGTCACAAACATTCTTCAGCTCAAAAGGGATGCTTATTTTTGATATCTATGCTTTTTTGATCTTTATAAATATAGGCCATTGTTTTTTTAAGAGATATTTTTCACAACCCGACACTATCTGCATATCAAACTTTCAATAAAAAGAGTTTTTTTTTTATCTTTCTAAATAAATAACCTAAATGAGGCATTAATCATTTAAAAAATAAAATAAATAAATATAGGAATTAGATAATGTGAGACACACATGAAATGCTTTATTTTTGAAAAACAATTTTTATAGGTGGTAATAAAATCGATGCACCTACCCGGTCAAAATTCATCTTTTTTGCATTCATTTTGTTGCAGAGAAAATTGAATAAAAATATTAATAATTTATATGAAGTGAAACTTTTATACTCACCGTAGAAAAACTTAGATAAAGCCCCGAAGTTTACGGAAATTCTCTACCCATGGGCGTCCGCAGGGGGGCAACCAGGCACTTGCCCCCTCTGGAAAATTAAAATGATACAAAAAAATGTATAAAACAAAAAAAATACAAAAAAAACCTTTCACAGTATACATCCACCTTGCCGCGGTGAGAAAGCTTACTACTAAGAGATGTATAACATTATTAATATCAAAATACGTTTTTTTAAACTTATCTGGAAGTGACTTGCCCCCCTGCAAAAAATCCTTGCCCCCCTGCAAAAATCCTGCGGACGCCCTTGTCTCTACCCCCTCCATTGCCTAACGGTTAATCAGGAGATCATGTGCTCAGAAGCCCAACAAATTTTCTTGCGCGATGTTACCCAAGAAATGTGGCTAGACTCAAAACATTTATACTACAAAAATCAGTTAATAAACCAAAAATTCAATAGATTGTAGATTCCTTCGAGGAGGTGTGTTGCACTGCGACCTCCTGGATCTATTGTGCCCCCTGTGCCATCCTCCTACGGTCCCCGTTTAGAGTATCCTTTCCAGGCTGGAAGCTTCAAAAAATGTTAGGATCTGGCGCGGTTTTAAGGGTGGTAACTCCTTCGATAAGCTCCTCATATTCTTATTCTCTTGTGGATCAGGGTTCCACAATCCTTTTGGAGAAGAATTGAAGTCTCTTCTGCTGATTCATATAATCTGCCTGTCGATTTCTTCCAGACCCAGTTTCTTCAGATGTCCTCTCAGTCTGCAGTGTCCTGTTAAGAATTCCATCAGTACTCTCATCTTGTTTCAATCAAACCGCAGTTCTCTTCTGGTTAAATGTCCTAAGAACTTTTGATTGCCTCAGTTTTGGATTCAATAGATTGAAGATATGGACGATGTTATGCATAAAGGAACCAACCGCCATTATTATCGAAATTGAGATAAGACCTCTTCTTGTTGGGAAAAAGAAGATCTACCTCTTTATTTAAATCACAACATTATTATTCTTTGCCCTTTTTTTTTGTATAAAACAAACAGTCATTGTGCTCCCGGGTTTGGAGTAGTTGGTAGCGTGCCTACCTCATATACCAATTCCATAACATTTAACCTACCGTGAAGCCCACGGGGCGTGGTGTAGAGGTTAGCGTGCTAACCTCATATACCAAACGTCGCGGGTTCGGACCCAGGCAGTCCGATGATTTTATTTAAGCCATCTGGATACCAGATGGCTTAAATAGAAATGCCTGACCCCACAATAGATATATTCTCTACAACGGTTATCGTCAAAGTCTTAAATGGCCTAAGTTGCCGAAAAGACAGTGTGAATGTGTGTGAGTGTGAGTGTGAATGAGAAAAAGTGTGAATGTTTAAAAAAAAAAAAAAAAAAAAACCTACCGTGAAATGTGAAGTTTTACTTCTCTCTAGTATGTAGTACGATTTTTTAAAAATTAATTTTAAAATCATGTTCTTGTTTATTTTATATTTATTATTTCATTAGTACAATAAAATTTTCTCATTAATAATGAATAACATAAAAAGCCAATACACGGCGATTGCTTCCCAATCATTTTATGATTGTACTCTCTGCACTTTTCATCTGCCCAACGATTTTATCGCACTAAAATTTAATTTATGTTGCCCATATATAGACGGATGGGTCGTTCGCTCCACTTATTCTGATTGCTTTTTTTTAAACTCATCTCTCAAACCCGATTTGTCAAATTAAAAATACATACAAGATGATTATGCGTCGAGCCAATTGTAAACGAATTATTCTAATCTAATTATCTTTATTATATCAACCATTAAAATGCTAGCATTCTTGTGAAAATTTACATTTATACGAGGACGGATCAAAGCAACGTCTTCCAATTTGCATTAAAAAAAATTAATTTTTTGATTTTATCTTGTGATTCTGCCGCTACATCAAAGGAAGTGATTTTTTTTTAATTTAACAAAGATGGTCAGTGTCAGTTGAGATACATTTGATGTAACATTTCTCAAACTCGGTGGAATAACAATATCGGAGAGATATATTTTGCTTGACGTTTACACGCTCATTTAAATAAATTTAGGATGTCAGGTGATTATTGTTATTTAAAAATTCTTCTTTTTTTTGCAATCTGATGTTTTGTGAATTCATGAAAAATCTGATTTCCTAAACATTTCTGATTCACGCTTATATAAAAAGTGAATTTTATTTAATGTGTCTATGTCAAGAGGTGGATTTAAAAAAGTAAAAATTATTCTCTTTATTTTATTATCTGAGATTTCTTATTATAAGATTTGAGATCATAGTATAAAAATATTCATTTGTTCTTCCCACACGAATTGATTTGTTTTTTAACAATTCTATTAGCATTAACTAAAACCAACTTTTTCTGTTGTCCTTAAAGAGCATGTCTTAATGTTTGTGCATACTTATTCTTTGTTTTTTAATTTAATCTGAATTTCCCATGAATTAAAACCGGAGTTGGTAATCGTGTGCAAAATTTAGCTCTCTCGCATCAAGTTTAAAGTTCATTTTCTACCATTATCTTAATCAATTGGGTATCAGATGATATAAATAAATGTACCTGGATCACTGCATATTTATAATATCAATATATACTCAAGTTATAGTTTAAATTACATGTGAAACCAAAAAGCTAAAAAAAATGGTTTAACAGCACTTCATACAACCTTCGATTCTGTGCGTCCATTTTTTCCTCTAGTAGGCCTATTAATTTCATTCAGCAATAAGTTGTAGGATTTTTTTTTATTTCATTTAAGGTCTTTTTCGGCATCGAAGGCCATTTAGACCCTGTCTCTATTTCAATTGAATTAGTAGCTAATCCAATTGAAATAAATTTTTGTCGCATGAGACGGGATGCGAACCCTTGACCTTTGGTACAGTACCAGAAGCTAATGCTCTAGCTCTGAGCCTCAGGTCAAGGGTTTATAGGTAGAGTTGTTTATTTTGCATTATAAGATGTTGAAAGTTGTTCGAAAAACACCAATAATATAGGCCATCAGTCGAATACAGGTGGTATATTATGAATATTTATTTACGTGCCTATATTGACAGCCCACAAACTCTGAAGATGATCTTAATCAAGACCGAAACGTCACAGCCTAGTGAGCCTTAAAAAAATGAAATAATCAATAGCTGTTATTCTTTTTATTTCCTCATCAACTATTCCAGCTATAAGATCTGCATCTTTCAATTCTATGCGCTCTTAAGGGGGGTTCAGGAGCGACGTCTAAACGTACTCTAAAAAAACTAGACTATTATAAGGAATTTTTCAATGCGATTTTTTTTTTAAATGAATTAAATTCATAAGAGATTATTGGGACATCGAGCTATAATTTTTTAAAAAATTATCTTAATTAATTTTTTTTGTTATCAAGCAAATACAAAAAAAAAAAATTTGTCCTAATAATCTTTAATTTTTTTAAATTTAAAAATGAATTTATTGTTATTATTAATCACATATTAATTAAGAAATTTTTAAAATAAGCTTAGATGATTTATTTAAAAATCAAATGTCAAATTAGTTCAGCATTCTTGCAATAGATGGCAGGCTAGTCTAAAAGCCGATCCCCTTTTAGCCTATATCTGACCTATATTTATATATTTTCATGCTTTTATAAAAGATACATAATATATAATAACATTTATAAAGTATTTATTGTTAAAAGATCAATGAAAATCAACCAAATGCATTAAATATTAATAGCTACCACTCTGGTAAATTTTTGAATTACTTGATTTTTCGGGCATACTTTTTGTGACACACTACGCCATCTTATCGGAAAAAACATGCGTAACACCTTCGCTTCCGTTCCCCCTTAAATTAAAAACAATTTAATTAAAAAATAGACATTTATATCAACAAAATGATAAACCCTTTTAACTTAACTGATTTTTAAATAACTATAATTTCTGATTTGATTAAATAATTACACTCTTTTGAATGATTTGATTAAAAGAAGTCCAATTTAGAACGAACCGTGCCATTAATTAACTAAAATATAAATTGAGAGTAATTTCATGTGACATAGTTTTGATTACAAAATTCATATTTTTTTTTTAAATCTATTTTATTTCCAAGTTTAATATATTTTTTTAAATTTCAAGTTAGAAGCAAGATAGAAATCCGTCCTTAGCTCTAGGATTTAGAGTGTTTTTATTAATTGAGAGAGCTGTTTATGCTTAATTAGTTCGAATTCAATTTATTTGTTTACTTAAGAGAGTTCAAACCAACCTTTCACTTTCAAAACAAGTTCAAACACAAACTTTATAATTAGGATAGATTTAGCATGTTTCCAACTTAGGATTATTTTTCTTATTAAAAATTCTTTTACCTGATATTTATTTTAGCCCTGTTCCATTTTTAGGGTAATTATAATTTAATTTTTATACTAATTTATTTTTCTCTCTTGTTTCAGGTAAGTTGACTTGCAATATTTCTCTCCACTAAATTATGGCTGTAAAAAAGTAAGTTTCAACAATATCTTTTATAAATTTCCTTATTTAAATTCATATTAAAAAAAAAAAATTAGAATCGAACCTTGCTCGATTGTTAAAGTGACCGTTTTCGTTATTCAGTGAACCCTTAGGTGCATTTAAAACATTTCAATCCAAACCCCAAGTGCTTCTCCTAGGCCCTGAGCCAGCTCAAAACCTAAATACTGTACCATCTATTACAATAGTATTGAGACCAAAGCCCGGTAGTTAGGCAGCCCAAACGGCACACGCACACTAAAGCTTTTTAACTTTTTTTGTTAAAAAGGGACGTTCGGTTTATTGTCTGCTTTAAAAAAGGTATTTCTCACACAGACAAGAAAGCTTTAGTGTGCGTGTGCTATTTGGGCTGCCTAACTACCGGGCTTTAGTCTCAATGCTATTTCAATAGATGGTATCTTGTTTTTTAGATAGGCGAATAAATTCAGTTGAATGCACTATAATCTAATAATTTTTGAGAAAGATTTTCTGTTCTTATTTTTCAGATAGAATAAAAAAAAAAAATCTTTTTTCATAAAAAGATATTTAAAGCTTCTGATTTTCACAAATTAACGAGCCGTTTCGGGAAAATTTTATTACCACATCATCAGTTCTTCAAAATAGTTTAGGTCCCGGAGTTGGCAAACAATCTTGAAGGAATGATGATGGGATATTAAAATTTTCCAGAAGCGTCTCGTTAATTAGTGAAAATCGGAGGCTTTTTATATTTTTTAGCTGCTCCTGCACCTTTTCCTGTCGAATAAATAATTTATTGAAGTAAAAAGATTTTTATACTAGCCAAAAATCCTGTTGGACATAGAATCTTCTTAAAAATGATTAGGTTTAATAATTATCTCCTACAAATCTATACATTTAAAATAATTTTTTTATTTTAACAAATTTTGTTACAATTAAGAAAATGGCAGTTGTCTGAAGGTAACAAATTGGAAATTGGGATAAATTGACCCCAGTAATCAGACACTTCTTTCAAGTAGATATGATCAAGTAAATATTAATATTTTTGTATGAGTAAAATTTCATTCAAATTAGTTTAACCGAATTTTATCTACCCTTGACCAACCGACATGATATTCGGACAAAAACCAAAATAGGTTAATATTAAATTCGAAAATGTAAAGCGTGTTCACCATTTTGCAGCTAAAAATTGTAAAATATAATTTTGAAATCATTTAGTATGCATTTGACCTTTTTTACGATATTCAAATGAAGGCTTGTTGCGTTGATTTATTTAGACTAGTCTTAGTCTGCTGAAGTTAAATTTAAAATTTACTATTGATTAAACCGTTTTAAAATACTCCCAAAAGAGGGCCTAAAAACAGAACAAAAAAAAAATATCATTTAGAAATTACTTGGGCAACATGAAAAGGTGTGGCAATTTACATTTTTACTAAAAATTTTTCCATATTATATAAGAAAAATGAATTGTCTGTCATCTTTTATTCATTCCCCTTCACTAGGAATATTTTTAAAAGCTTTTTTTTTCTTATCTCTTTTTTTTGATACGACATAAATTAGATTTAATTAAATTTTATTAAAAACCTTTATAAATTTATTTCAAGCCTCATTTTTAGTGGCGCAGGGTGGGTAACAGCTAAAAGGATGTGATAGGCCTATACGAAATTCAGGCTTTGGCTTGGCTATAATATGTAAACGAGGTGAATTTAGCTATAATAATCATCATTGTCATTACTATATATAAAGCGCTAGCGGCTAGCTTCCGTCTTTATCGATCAAGAACGCTGATTGGCTAGAGTTACAGGAAGTGGGGCGGGAGCGGGAAATTGAAAATTTAAGTCAGAGAGGGAAATTTGAAAATTTCCAAACAGTCAGCAAGAATAAATTTGATGCTTTTGCGCGCCGAAGGCAAGGAGGATTTTTTTCTGACTGCTCCCTTCATATATTTAGGCAGATTGAGTCCTTATTAGATGTATAAATTTGTTATTAGGCTTATACTATTGTTAACATTCTTTTTTTTAATTTGTTTGTCGGTGGACTGTTAACATTTAAGCTACAAGATTTTTATTTTTTATCGTTAAATAATACGTAGATGGGGCTCGCTTTTGCTGTTTCTCTTTCATGAGTATAAATTTAAAATTGAAAAAACTTGAATAATTTAAATCTTGACCACTTGAGGTTCCTTTTATGGGAGTCATTTTAAATAATAAAAATATTTAGCTAGATTTTCAACGGCGGCATCTTGAGTTTCAAATTGCATGCAAAAATTTTTTTCAACGCTCTTTCGCTTCTTTTTCCTCTTATGAATAAACTTTTATATTAGTTTTTAACATCTACATTTTAAAAATTAATTGGAATACACAATATTAATGAAAGGTCTTGTTAGATAAAGAAGTAAAATAATAAAAAAAAAAAAAATACCTGGCTGATAATTATTAATTTTTATACTGAATTTGTGTTTCTTTTCTCCGTCGGCGCCAATATTAATTGTTAGGTGAGAGAGAGAGAGACTTGGGTTTTGAGACAACTATTTTAAATAAATCTTTTTTAATAGAATTGAAGGCGAATAGTAATCTTTAAGAAAACGTTTACGACTGCTAAGCATTTTGGTTGTCTTAAGATTTACGTCTCTACTCTAAGCTGAAGGGCGCCGGCTCTACTATGAAAAAGCAAACCACAAATTGTTAAAAATGTCATAAACAATTCTGCTTGAATAGAGATGAGATAATTTAAATATAATTCGTATTCTAAAATGGAAAAAAAAAATGAAGTCAACGTACCTATATAAATAAGTATAAAGCTCTGTCCATATTGTATTAATTTATTATCTATTATCAACGAATAGAGCGTTGATAGCAACAAATTAAATGCACTACTCATGTACGTTAAGAATAAAATATTTATTTTTCTCTCATTATATAAAATTCAACTCTCGATTCGAGAATGACCCATCCCCTGATCCCATCCAAATAATATATTTAGTCCTCTCAGATACTTTTTCTCGACCACTAACTTTTCGTTTTTCGTTTTCTCAAAATTCGCTCTACGATTTTGATTATTCTCATTTATTTTAGTTTTCAAATATTCTGATTTTGCTCTCATTTTTGAGACCACTTTACTTTTATTTCATGAGATAAAATGTATACAAATATATTTTCCCATCTTAATTTTCATCTTATCTTACCCTCTTCACTAACCCACAATCTTGACCCAACACAACTTTCGAACAGTCACACCAGTTTTTTCATTTAATAAACTTTGCAGTGATAAGTTTTTGAAATTTTGTATATTTATTATTAAATGATATTTTGCTAAGTTTAGGGGATATTCACTTCCCTGAAAGGTCACGACATCGAGACCGAAATGGCGAATTATACTGATTGCAACCGTGATGGTTGTTTCATCAATCGGTCTCATCTCTGCCATTTCTGATAGAAATATAAAAATTTTAACTGAACAATTATTAACAATCAAAACCAGATGAGAGAACTAATTTTTATTTCTAAATATTTTACATTGTTATACTTTTGTTTAACCACGGACACTAAGCAGCAGAGTACCGTAATAATGAATAATAATAAGAATGCCTGGACCCCAAATACATATATAAATGTATATTCAAATAATGGTTATAGTCAAAAGTCTTATATGGTCTGAGTTGCCCGAAAGACTGTGTGTATATGTGTGGGAGTGTTAATGAGAAAAAAGTGAGTTAAAAAAAAAAAAATTCTTCCATCATGGAAATAAAAATAAGTTTTCTCAGCTGATTTTGTTTGGGGTATTTTACTCAATAATCAATAAAAATTTAATAAATACATTCAGTAATGATTAATTTCAGGAGGAGTGGCTGAATATATATTGAGTGATGCGGATATCCAGGCAGCCAAAAAACAATAAAGAAAATTATATTTATCTTTATTTCATATGTTTTTCGACGTTTCGGCCGATATTCCGGCCTTCATCAGGAGCTCAAACACATTGTCAGGAGTTGCCAACAGCCTCTATGAGCTCGAAGCAAACAGCATTTGTCCTGATAAAGGCCGGAATATCGGCCGAAACATCGACAAACATCTGAAATAAAGATAAATATAATTTTCTTTATTGTTTTTTGGCTGCCTGGATATCCCTACCACTCATAAATACATTCATATTGAAATATAATGGCAGCCAAAAAAAAAGATTAAAATTTTAATTTTTGTTTAATCGTTGACTTTTCGGACAATAGTCGTGTAATAAATATTTAAAGCATGAAAATATCTCTCTGTGTATTTATTTAACTACTAATTGTCCTGAAGAAGCTCACAACTGGTGCCTAGATTAAATAAAAATCAAATTTAAATATTTTAGATAGACTCGAAAACAGTAAACAGCCACATTCATTACAAATGAATTTTTTTTTTTCTGTAGAAGAAAATAAAATTTGATAAAGATCAATCCTTTTAATTTATTTACATAAAATTTCATAGATAGTATAAATTTTTAGATAACTGACAAAACCGAGAGGCTCTTGCCCTTGCCGGTTTTTAACCTGGCCCTTAAAGGCTCGATCGATGGCCGCCATCGATTAGCACCCGCCCTTCTGCGTGTGACGTCACAGGTAGCGACTCCCGCCAATCACCTGCTCTGAAAACGTAGCATTACCTATGCAAACGGGCCAATTAATAAAAAAAAAAAACCCTATGGCCTTATTTCTCGCGATTTCACTTTTCATAATAATAATAGGTCAATTTATTCAATCTGATTCATTAGCATTCCATTGATTATTCAATTAAGTATAATAAACTTATTTATTTATTTTTTCACTATGGAAATGAAGTGTCTGTCATGTATAGCTAGGACACTTCATCTAATTGACTCTAACCTTCTGAATTGCTTTTTTTTTACGGAATCTCTTTTCTTTGACGTTAGAAATCTAAATGAATTGTATTCAATAATTGACATTTATGACATTTAATTTAATTATTAATATTGTTTAATATTCTAATAATAGAATATTAAAAAATGGGAAACTCTTCCCGGAAACCATATTCTTTACGTCTGTGGGTGTGTTTGAACACGATTGCTTAAAAACCAAAGCAGCCAGATCGATGAAATTCGGTATATACTCCTTACACTAAAATTGTAGATTTCTATCAACTTTTGGAGTAAATACGCCACCCGGAAGTAGTACTTTACCTAATAAATTTTTTTATAAATTTTGAAATTTTCAATTTTTTTGTTATATTATGATAAATTACTCTATTTTAAAAAGTATTTATTCTTTGACATTTTTTCGAAAACTGAATAGTTTTTGAAATAATCAACCAAGAAAAAGACATTTTTCGTTAATTTTGAAAAAAAAAATCATGCAGGTGTCATTAAAAAAATGTAAATATAAACAAATAAATTTGTGACGATTACAATACTTTCTCTTTGTATACTATACGAGAGAGTAAAAAAATGTTTATTATATTTCGACGCGACCTCAATTTTAAATCATGTTATTGATATTGAAACTAAATTATATTTAATTTATTCTAAAATTTTTTTATAAATTAACTAAAGGTCAAGTGTTTGTTTTAAATACGAGGTGCATGTACTGTAAGTGCCCATATTTGTATTAAAATTTTTTACAAGTAAAAAATTTTTATAGAGTCTAAATTAAAAAATAATTTTCTCACTTTTGTATACGTTTACGATGAATAACGATTCCTTCCTCAGGTCTTGACGCTGAGTATTTTATTTTGAATAAAAATTCAATTTAAATTCCTATAAAAATTAGAGTGAATTGGTTCGGATGATCTGATATATATTAATGGAATGTAAACTAGGTTTTTTTATTGAATTAACATCCAGATCTCAGACCATACGGTTTCGGTCACAGTGCTGTTTGCCTTCCTCATTGAGGATATACTGTATATGAACAAGAATTGTAAGATAAAAATCCACTATTTTTCTCAGCATCTCCATCAATTCTTTTGAAACTCACTGTCAGGGTAATAATTAAAGCTTTAGTCTTCAATCCCCAACCAAATTTTATAATAATCCGTTAAGTAGAAGGGGATTTATTCTTTAAACATTGTATAATAGTCCCCCCCCCCCCCCCCCCCTTCTTTTTTCCCCCCCCCCCCCCTCCTTGGGGGGGGCCCCCCCCCCCCCCCGGTTTTCTTCCCCCCCCCCGGGGCCCCCCCCCTTTTTTTTGTGGGGGGGGGTGGGGGCCTCCACCAGGGGGTTGGAGTTTTTATAAAAAATATTTTTATTTAATAAAACCCCCCCGCCCAGGGGGTGAAAGGGGCTTCTTTGTGAAGCGACACCCTAGCTCACTACCCCAGCGAGCCCCTATTGTATAGTATAACAGTTAAAATAGACTAATAAGTTTATGTTATTGTATATTTTATTATTTGGTGAGGGGTGAAATATTGAAATTAATTTTTTATTTTATTTATTACAATAATAATTGAACCGAAAAATTTTTAAGACTATACTATTTTTTGGAAGAAATTTCTCTCATTCATTAAATTTGAGAGTCGATATAAATCCATTCACTTTTATTTAAGATTAAAATAAATTTTATGATCGACACTTAAGGAATTAATAGCATCCTTGTTCTAAATTAGATTAGTTCATTGATATTCAAAATCTGATTAAATTTTATTTAATAATACAAATCAACAATATTAAAAGATTATATTGTAGCAAGAACAGTATAAATACAAATAAAATAATATTCGTAAAGAAATTTCAGTTAATTATTTTAGCCTTTAAATTGTTCAACGTTAATTAATAATTAAATCGAAATTAAAATAATTGTATATGAAAAGGATCTAAATATGCAAATTTTGGCGTCTATTAAAATATCGTGTTACTGAAAGCTCGCATACTCGTTAATTATTTATAACTACGTAGGCCGTGTAGGTAGACGTCGTACGCATGTAAAATAAATGAAAGGTTTTGATAGGTCATCTTTGCTGCCCTTCACAGGGAATATTTTATATTCATGTGTATGTCTATTATATATTCTTCTGTTTTAAATATGTCTGTTATAAATTCAACTCTTAAAAATACAATAAAAGAAAAAATTAATTTTATTATGCTTAATAAGAGAGTCCGTTATTTCTCTTAAAATGATAATTTAGAGCGTTCGATTATTTTAAGAGCTAAATTTGGACTCCACCTGCGTCATTTTGATGCAATGCCCATTTGGTCCATTACTCTAAATTATTCAAATATGGATCCAACGAATCTCTAAACCCCACCTTAATATTCCTCTTCGAATTTGCATGAATTACAAAATCAATCTCAGAATGATATTGTCCTCTTTGTTGGCGGTTTTCACCGGCTGCGCCATTTACTTTCGCACTTTCCAAATTGGATCGATCAATCATTTGTTTATAAATTATTGAGAAACTTGAAGAGGTCAGATTTTAGGGATTTTTTTATTTCGGTTCGACTAAAATTACTAAGAGGTGGCTCCTATAGTCTATCAGAAAGTTTGTTATAGACTGTCACGTTTGTTATTGGACTATTTCGTCCGTTATTTTTGAAAACATCTTATTTATTTATAAATGATTTAATTAATACAGTCGACTCTCGATAATTCGAATTTTTCGATAAATCGTACTCTTCAGTCATCAACTTCTGTATCGAAAAAATGCTGTGTATTTAGATACGCTCGATAACTCGAAATACTTTTCGTAACAGGAGGGGAAGAGAACGTTCTATAATTTCAACTAGGTCACTTACTCTCTTTATAATTCGAATTTTTCCTAGCAATGTTTACTCCTCATTTTGCTGTCAGCCAGCTTAATCCGTAATCTAGGCCGTGGAAATGGGTTCGAAATAAAGATGTCGCCAAAACTATCTATTTTATTGAAATGTTAATATGTAGGCAGTGGCGGATCCAGAGGTGTTTCTCGGGGGGGGGGGGTAATCTGGAGTGACTAGTCGCACAGCACACATTTTTTTTTCTTAATTTCGGTAATTTAAAGGCGCATTCTTTACTTGTTTGCCAGAATATAAATACAAATCAAATTTTTAAGTATTAATTTTTAAAATTTTACATTAAAAATACATTTAAAAAAAAAAAGTATTTTTTCAAATCCCAGGGGGGTAATTACCCCCTTTATCCCCCCCCCCCTTGTATCCGCTCTTGTATGTAGGCCATAATGTTTTTGTTCTTATTTGACGTTTTCATTATTTTTACTTTTTCTTATCTATATATGTGGTGGACAAAATTAAGAGATTGAGTATTTTTCTAAATATCTCGAGAAATACTGAATACAAAGAAATAAAATTATGAAAATCTTATTTAATGACATTGAAGTGTGCAAAACAGCAATGAAAGTGAAATTCATTGGCAAGAATTATGACCAATAGTCCGATGTGGTCTGAAATTCATGATAAAAGAAGGCAGTGTAAGTGAGGTTAGCACGGTGCGGTTTACCTCTAGTAAGGTGTGTGGTCACCTCTGACAGAAAGACAGCATGCACAACGAATATGCATGCTGTTAAGAAGAGAGTTTAGGAGTGCTTGTGGAATACCTTCCCACTCTTCCATGTGTGAAAATGCTTTCCATCTCTTAATTTTGTCCACCAGTGTATATTGAGAGAAAGTATTTTTTTTTTTCATTATTTTTACTTTTTTAATATCGTATATAAAATTTATGTAAGTAAGCTCATATATATACAATATTTTCAAAAATCTGGTGTGACTGGCGCACAGCACACAACTTTCTCTTACCTTCGGTAATCGAAAGTTGTGTACTGTGCTTGTCACACCAGATTTTTTGTGTCGACATGTATTTAGTTCCCGGCAGTAGGGAATATTTGAATTCAGATGTAAAATTTATAAGTATGGGAAAATATTTATATTTTGTTACCATGGCAACCATTTCTCCTATCTTTCCTATGAAGCACAAGAGTAAAGTGTGCTTCAAACAATTTTGAGGGCAAAACGAGAATATACATTTGAAAGAGCATCTAAAAAATAATTGATTTTTGAATTTTAATCAAAATCGTTAGAGCGAATTTTGAGAAAATCGAAAAAAACTGAAAAAGTACATCAGTAAAGTACTAGTACTCTTTGGCCGATTTTGATTAAAAGCTTATTTTTCCGGTCCCGGGGGCTGTTTAACTTAAATATAAAATTTCAACCTCCTAGCTCAATTCCTTCATGCTTAAAATTGAACACACACACACCCACCCACCCACCCACACACACAGACAGACCATGTCGCGAAAACCACTTTTTACTTTCTCTTACCTATGTATATATGTAATATATATATAGAGAGAAAGTATTGGTTTCATGTCAAAAATTCGATGTCGAGATTTTGATGGATCTTCACGTTTTGAGGTCCCCTGAATCCAAAAAAGTGGTTTTCGCGACATGGTCTGTCTGTGTGTGTGTGCTGTCTGTGTGTGTGTGTGTGTGTGTGTTCAATTTTAAGCATGAAGGAATTGAGCTATGAGGCTGAAATTTTATATTTAAGTTAAACACCCCCGGGACCGGAAAAATAAGCTTTTAATCCAAAATCGGCCAAAGAGTACTAGTACATTACTGATGTACTTTTTCAGTTTTTTTCGATTTTCTCAAAATTCGCTCTAACGATTTTGATTAAAATTCAAAAATCAATTATTTTTTAGATGCTCTTTCAAATGTATATTCTCGTTTTGCCCTCAAAATTGTTTGAAGCACACTTTACTCTTGTTCTCCATAGGAAAGATAGGAGAAATGGTTGCCATGGTAACAAAATATAAATATTTTCCATACTTATAAATTTTACATCTGAATTCAAATATTCCCTACTGCCGGGAACTAAATACATGTCGACACAAAAAATCTGGTGTGACAAGCACAGAACACAACTTTCGATTACCGAAGGTAAGAGAAAGTTGTGTGCTGTGCGCCAGTCACACCAGATTTTTTGGATTCAGGGGACCTCAAAACGTGAAGATCCATCAAAATCTCGACATCGAATTTTTGACATGAATCCAATACTTTCTCTCATATATATATTACATATATACATAGGTAAGAGAAAGTAAAAATGTAAGAGCCTAACTCTTAAAAATTCGAATTTTTTCTTTCCTCCAACTTCTTGATAATTCAAAAACTCCATAATTCGAATTTTTCTTGTAGTCTCTTGGATTTCGAATTATCGAGAGTTGACTGTATTTGATAAATAATACTCCCTCCGAAATTAGTTACATTTAAATATAATATTTTTCTTCTTATTATTGGTACTAGTGATGATTATATAATTTTGTTTTAATATTTTTCAGATTTTAGGTTGGTATGGTAACAATGATTATTATTAACTTGACAAGTACTTTCTCCATTAGTACAGCATCCGTGCCAAATTAGTTTCAAAATGTTGTTTTGAAAAATTCGTCTCAAAATAAATGCTACATTTATGGAAAGTAGAAAAAAGTCATCAAATTAAAATTTGAATGAAAATGACATGTTTATAATAATTGTAGTAGCAAATACAAAAAGGTGAATTTAAATATTTACCGCCTAATTCATAAAAGAGTATTTGAAAAGCTTTTTAACTAATCAATTGTTAAACGATAATATGTATTTAAGCAAACTTTCTATTCATAAACACATTTAAACTGTAGATTAACTAATATGAAATTTAAGAATATTAAGTTTGGCAACATGGCAAAAACCTACGTCATTTTGCAAAATTTGTTGCATTAAGCTGACATCTGGCGGAGATTGAGAAATATATTTATATGTCAAACTAATTTGTTTTGACCGTTTTTAATAAGATCCTTATAGAATTAATACAAATAATTGGACAAATCAACATTATTGTCATTTAAATGAATATGGAAAAATAAGAAAAATTTAATATTATGAAAAATAAGAAAAAGAAGCCAAAATTTGACTGAGTAAGAAAAGATAAATATTTTTGCCATAGCCACTGCTTTTGGTTTATTTTAATAAAAAAAAATTTATTTCAGCAATTACTTATGTCTTTAAATTAAAACAAAATAAAAAACAGATTTGAACGCGAGTAAAGAAAAACAGACAAAATGAAAATAAATATAAATGTCAGAGGTTAGTTTTTTCAAAATATTACTTTTTCAATAAATCATTTAATTCCATTTGGACTAGATACTAATAAGCACACCCCTTTTTTCAGTTTCAATGCATTCTCCAAAGGAACTGAAAGGAATTTAAATCAATTAAAAGCCATAAAAATAAGCTAAATAAAAATACAATTGTATAATAATTACTTAAGTTTGATTTAATGAAAATTAAATATGTTTAAATATCAAATATCAATCAATCAATTAAATATGTTTGAATTTCTATCAAATATTGAAACTCAAATGTATTGTAACTAATAATAGTAACAGATTTTAAGATCTTAAAGGATTTTTTCTTTTTTTAAATAATCTTCTCCCAGGCATAATCCTTTTATCTATTTGATAGGCCATATTCAGGGCCGCAGACAGGGGGGGGGGCAGGGGGCTATATCCCCGGGGCCCGGGCCCTTTGCGCTCCAACCTTAAAATTCTAATAAAAAATAATTTTGATAGTTAAAATTTCAATTAAAAAAAATCATTTTCTTGAATTTTTTTTTCCTGAAGGGGCCCGGGCCCTTTGAGCTCAAAAACTCTCTTTTTTCCTGAAGGGGCCCGGGCCCTTTGAGCTCAAAAACTCGCCTTTTTTCCTGAGGATGCCCGGGCCCTTTAAGCTCAAATCTCAAAATTTCAATAAAGAAAATCATTTTTTGCACATTTTTTCCTGTGGGGGCCCGGGCACCGGGCCCTTTAAGCTCTAAGCAAGTAATATTTTTCACGTCTCAGGATAGCTAAAAACGCAGATTTCAGTGTCTAATTTTCAAAAAATTTTCCATACCCCACCCCGGAAGTCGTCTGTCCGGGTTTGGCCTCAATAAATTATGGTAACCCTATGTTTAGGAAATTTTGAAAAATTTTTAAATAACTTTTTTATTTAAATAAATATTGTAAGCTAAGCTTATGTATAACTGTTTTAAAAATTGTGTAAAAAATTTTTGGCATGAAGGCCACAATAGCCTTTTACATACCTAAAAAATCTTAATGGGTGAGGGGGGGCCCGTATTATTAAGTAGCCCCGGGGCCCGTCAAGTCTGTCTGCGGCCCTGGCCATATTCATAATATTGCATATTGTATTTATCGTTTCAATACTTTGCATTATTCTGAAAATATTAATTCATCAAGATTAATAATTTGTTCATGAAAAAACATATAATACATTTGAATATTTACTTACGTTTATTTTTATTAAAAGCCTATGATACTATAGGCTATTTCAAATGTCAAGTTGTTGTGATCGAAAATTTTGAGGTTACAAAATGTTTATTAGTGAGCTTAAACAAGGGGTCTCGCCTGTCTAGTTAAAATAGGAATTTAAACAAGTATTTAGGCCTAAAATATGTTTATGAATTAAGATTTTGCTAAAATGCTTTTCAAATTCTCTTTAAACATTGTTTAAGGTTTTATGAATTAGGCGGTTAATATTTTAAAGAATGTAGCAACTGATTTGGGATTTTTTTATTTTTAAATATAAAGTTTCAACCCCCTAGCTCTTTTCGTTCTTGAGATATTTTGTTCACAGACAAACTGACCATGTTGCGAAAACCACTTTTTTGGGCTCCGCCCCCTAGGGGAGCTCAATATCTATCAAAATCTTTTTTTTTTTTTTTTTTTTTTTTTTTGTTATAAAAAAAACATTCACACTTTTTTCTCATTCACACTCACACTCACACACACATTCACACAGTCTTTTCGACAACTTCGGCCATTTAAGACTTTAGACGATAACCGTTGGGGTAATATATATTATCTATTGTGGATTGAGGCATTTCTATTTAAGCCATCTGGTACCCAAAATGGCTTAAATAAAATCATCGGACTTCCTGGGTCCGAACCCGCGACGTTTGGGTATAGGAGGTAGGCACGCTACCTACTACGCCACACCCTGGGGGCTATCAAAATCTTGACATAAATTTTTGACATTAATCCAATACTTTCTCTCTATATATTACATATATAGGTAAGAGAAAAGTAAAAAATTAGTTAACATAATTTTTTAATGAAGAAAATGTCTAATGTGTATAAAAAATCTACTGTAATTGAAAATGCTGGAATTTATTTTAGATATATTTTGGAGCCATTCGCAAATTTTTTTCGATTTCGTAGGCGCAAGCAACTACAGGAATGAAAATTCTTTCTCTTCAAATTAAAATATCTATCCTCAAGAAGCAGCAGGGTCATTAAAAATTGCATCATCTAGTACTAAAATAAAGCATGATGATGAGTTTGTTAGTTTCCTCTTCAAATAGATAATTGAAGACGAAATATTTTTCATTAAGAGTGATCACCCAACAAGTTCGTATAAAAAAATAAATAAAAAGATAATTCATACATTTGTATACTATTGACTTCAAGTACATAATTTAATTAATCAAGCTCCTTATTTTTAGAGATAGACTAAAATAAATATTATCATTTCATGTTATTGGTTAACGAAAGAATAATATTATTATGTTTATGTACTAGTATATCCGGCGAGAATCAATTTATTTTCCCAAACAAAGTGACAAAATGATATTCGTCAGCCTATTTTACTTTTTTATTAAAAAAATAACATTTGAAAAGACTAATTCTAAATAAATACAAAAGAAGCAATAGTAGTAGAGAGTTAAAGGAGTTCCAATCAGGGGTGGGTGTATTATCTTTACTGACAAGGGCGAGGATTCACAAACACCCAGAAATTTACTTACGTAATACTTGAATGGCCCCTAAAGGACGCATTTAAGGTGCGCGTCTCCGAAAAACCGTTAAAGCACGATTGACTCGAGGCGGCACGAGGTGGCGTTAGTGTTCCCCCATTGGAATATACGTAACTTGTTCCATTTCATTCTAGAGCTTCCAGCTAATTAATTAAAGGCAAAAAGTCAATTATTTGTTAACACAATAATTACTAATTTAATTATCTACAACTTATAGAGCTCCTTTTTTTAAAATATCTTTTATTTAATGCGATTAATCAAAAAAAAATTTTTTTTTTTCGAAAATCAAAAAAAAGGGCTTCTATAACTTGTAGATATTTTAAATAGCTTTAATTTAAAAAAAATTTGAGGTCGATAGCTTCAAAATTGTGGCCGCTGGAAAGTCCCGAAATTAGCACCCCGAGACGCGCACCTTAATAAAAATTATCCCTCGAAATGACCAGATTTTATTTTAGTTGGTTCCCCCTTACAAAAGATTATTGGATATCTGTCTGTGCCTGTATAAATCCTATAAAAAATTATGATGTTTTAATTCTGTCAAATTTTCATTCCTTTAGCAGTTTACTTTCTATTAAATTCCTATTAAATATGGACAGAGACTAAAAGACTCAAGATGCCAAAAAAAAAATGTATGTCGCTTTTCTCCTACTATAAGAAAATATTTTTTAATCACTTTCAAAAATCAGAATATATGTATTCTTTGACATTGAATAGTTTTTGAAAGAAAATTCCAAACTATCTTTTTGTAATAGAAACAGGCAAATCACAAAAACACATACATTTTTTACTTTCTCTTACCTATGTATATATGTAATATATATATAGAGAGAAAGTATTGGTTTCATGTCAAAAATTCGATGTCGAGATTTTGATGGATCTTCACGTTTTGAGGTCCCCTCGAATCCAAAAAAGTGGTTTTCGCGACATGGTCTGTCTGTGGGTGGGTGGGTGGGTGGGTGGGTGGGTGTGTGGGTGTGTCTGTGTTCACTTTTAAGCATGAAGGAATTGAGCTATGAGGCTGAAATTTTATATATAAGTTAAACACCCCCGGGACCGGAAAAAATAAGCCTTTAATCAAAATCGGCCAAAGAGTACTAGTACTTTACTGATGTACTTTTTCGATTTTCCAAAATTCGCTCTAACGATTTTGATTAAAATTCAAAAATCAATTATTTTTTAGATGCTCTTTCAAATGTATATTCTCGTTTTTGCCCTCAAAATTGTTTGAAGCACACTTTACTCTTGTGCTTCATAGGAAAGATAGGAGAAATGGTTGCCATGGTTACAAAATATAAATATTTTCCAATACTTATAAATTTTACATCTGAATTCAAATATTCCCTACTGCCGGGAACTAAATACATGCCGACACAAAAATCTGGTGTGACAAGCACAGTACACAACTTTCGATTACCGAAGGTAAGAGAAAGTTGTGTGCTGTGCGCCAGTCACACCAGATTTTTTTATTTTAGGGGATTGAAAGACGTAGGAATAGGTATAAAGTAGCCATTTCAGTTTCACGGTAAACCCACTTTGGTCACTAAGGTGATAACAAACCATATTGATTGATTGAAATTATTTTCTACTTACCTACCTCACGAATATACATTCACATTGTTGGATAGTTTTTTTAAAACAAGCGTAACTTGAATCCGAGTTGCGTTGAGGAATCTCAAAGACTGAAATTTTCGAACAAGATTTCGATTCTTAATTAAATTTACAAAAAATAACGTGCAATTAACATACGTGTGCAAATAATAGCAAACATTATATAATTTGAGACAAAAAAATGTAAGAAAACCAGTAAAAAAACGATACGTAGACCTTGGCTCTTCTTAGAAAAAGAAAATATTTAATTAAAGTTTAATAATACAGTGGAATCCCGATTATACGTATCTCCTTCTCCCCCTAATTGGTACAATCCTTCCGGTCCCTAGAGAAAATCCCGCTAACTGGTATAAAAACAATACATTTCAGTTCCCTTGGTAATTCGGTATTAAAACGTCTTATAATTCGTATTTCTAGCTTAAAAAGCTCGTTAATTCGAACTGTTTTCAAGAGGGGGAAGGAGAGAGACAAGTTTTTCTCGTTCATTTTTAATCTTTCCAGTGAAAGAAAATCTGGATAGGGGAGAGGAAATTGAGCTTCTTTTACATTTTACTTTCTCTTAGCCTATATATGAAATATATAGGAGAGAAAGTATTGCGATCATGTCAAAAATTCGATGTCGAGATTTTGATGGATATACATGTTTTGAGGTCCCCTGAGTCCAAAAAAGTGGGTCCCGCAAATTGGTCTGTGTGTATGTATGTGTGTGTGTGTGTGTGTGTGTGTGCGTGTGTGCGTGTGTCTGTATGTGTGGACAGATTTTTAGCATGAAGGAATTGAGCTACCGGATTGAAATTTTATATTTAACTTAGGTACCTTCCCACACGCTCAAAATAAGCTTTTGAACAAAATCGGCCAAAAAGTACTAGTACTTTACTGATGTACTTTTTCAGTTTTTTTAGATTTTCTCAAAATTCCCTCCAAGGATTTTTTTTTAAAATTCATAAATGAACTATTTTTTAGATGCTCTTTAAAATGTATATTCTCATTTTGCCGTTGAAATCTTCTGAAGACCACTTTACTCTTGTTCTTCATAGGAAAGATAGAACTGGTTGCCATGGTAACGGAATTTAAATCTTTTTCTTTTTATTAGATTAAAAATCAATTATTATTTAAATTCCCATTTATTTTTATTTTATTTGTGTCTTTAATTGCTTAGGAGAAAACATATATCTCTCTCTCTCTCCTCACTTGCAAACATTATCGCCTGTCTCTCCGCCTTCTCTCATAGGCCTAATGTTAATTTCCTATAGGAATTTGTATGTTAATTTCGATTCAAAAGGGGGTCCCCTTTGGAACTTTTTAGGCATTTAAAAAATTTTTTTTTTTTTTTTTTTTTTTTCCAATTCTTATGAAATTTTGTATTTATTTACGATTCTATATTGTGTATAAAATGTCCAAATATGAGATTAAAATTTTGAAAAATAACCATAGTTTATTTCAAGCAGTCAACATTTAAAATGCAAGTTTGAAACTAAGGTGCTATCGGAAACTAAATATATCTCGACACAAAATCTGGTGTGACCATCACGGTGCACAACTTTCTCTTGCCGAAGGGTAAGAGAAAGTTGTGTGCTGTGCGCCAGTCACACCAGATTTTTTTCTTTCCTTTCTACGTATAATTCGGTCCTCGCATTAATATTTTAATTTTTTTTTTTTTTTTTTTTTAATTTTGATTCCTATCAAATCGCCGGTGCCTTGACGACATGAATTATCGGGATTCTACCGTATTAGTTTTTGAGATCCCAAATGTTAGAGGTCCTTCAGAAAAATAAATACACTTACAAAATATGTTAAATAGAAATTTTTCTGATATTGTCTCATCTGCATATGAATGCCATTTAGATAGTATTCTCTAATAGTAAGACTAGCCTCTATACTCTCTACCGTGTTCGAAACGACAACAGTAAATCTAAATAAAACAAAAAAGAAAAATCTGGTGTGACTGACGCACAGCACACAACTTTCTCTTACCTTCGGTAATCGAAAGTTGTGTTCTGTGCTCGTCACACCAGATTTTTTGTGTCGACATGTATTTAGTTTCCGACAGTACGGTACATTCGATTTTCAAGATGTAAAATTTATATGTGAAAATATTTATATTTTGTTAGCATGGCAAACCATTTCTCCTATCTTTTCTATGGAGTACAAGAGTAAAGTGGTCTTCAGAAGATTTCAATGGCAAAATGAGAATATACATTTTATAGCGAATCTAAAAAATAATTGATTTTTGACTTTAAAAAAAAATCGTTGGAGCAAATTTAGAGAAAATCGAAAAAAACTGAAAAAGTGCATCAGTAAAGTACTAGTACTTTTTGGTCGATTTTGTTCAAAAGCTTCGTGTCACGTCCCATGGGGGTGCCTAACTTAAATATACAATTTCAACCTCCTAGCTCTTTTCGTTCTTGAGATATTTTGTTCACAGACAGACACACAGACACACAGACAGACAGACCATGTCGCGAAAACCACTTTTTTAGATTCAGGGGACCTCAAAACGTGTATATTCATCAAAATCTCGACATCGAATTTTTGACATGAATCCAATACTTTCTCTCTCTATATATATTAACATATATATAGAGGTAAGAGAAAGTAAAAATTATCTTTGCTACCTTTTGCTAATAATATTTACTCCACAGCTGTTAAGATTGGGAGTTGCGTTGAGGTTCCAAAACGTCGTGATAGTATGCTGAGCCAAAGTCTAATTTTATAAGACCTACATTTTGTAAATCTCTAAGTACCCAACTAAAGCCCGGTTGCTTCACTTCTAATTAACTAGCTATCCCTCGGATAAGCTAGTTCTTACATCTAGTTATGCATATCATCATCATACTATAATATAAAGCGCTAGCGGCTGACTTCCTGTCCCTGTGTGTATGTGCCTATCAGGGCTGGAGGGAAATTTAAAATTTAAGAGAGGGAAATTTGAAACCTTAAAATTTTGAATGAGACCAGATCTTACTTGTTAGTTAACTAGCTAACAATAAGACCCAAAGTTCGGTATAAACTTAACTAAAGGATGAAATTAGAAACAAAAGTCTTGTTTATTTATTCTTTTGGAGATTTAAAATTTTTTTTTAATTCTTCACAAAACTTTTAGAAGTGAAGCAATCGGCCGGCCCTAAGACTGGCTTTTTTCTATCTATTCAATTAATTTTTGTCAATTTGAAATTTTTTTTCCAATGGAATATATACATGTGGATAAAGGAATGAGAAAAAGAGACAAAAATTTGTATCATCCTCCTTTTTCTTTCATCGTCATCATCAGTCATTTTTTATAAAAAAAAATTCATCTCCGAATTCTTCTTGAATATGAAATTAGTAATCTACAAATCAGAGAGGTATCTACAACGATGAAAAAATTTAAGGAATTTATATCAATTCGTCCTCGGTTCAAATTTAATGATTTGATCATATTAAAAGAATGTATCTGCATTTGTCCTATAAACGGTATGCCTTAGATCAAGGTCGACTAATCTAATTTGTTAATAGACCTTTCTAGTGATCATCACATAAATGGAAATTTTTCGCATCCTCTTTTGTTTCTTTTTAATCGAGAAATGAAAACAATATTGAAATTATCCAAACAAAAAACCCTTTTGTGTTGTATCTTTTTTTTTTATTTCAATCAATATTCATAAATTTCTTTTATCAAAAATTAAATTTTTTCACTTTAGCTTTACATAATAAACGTTTAAAATTCCTCTCGTGCACGAAAGTAAATATTAAGAGATATACAGTATATGTATATAATGTATCCTATATTCATTTTGATCTCCGTAAATATATAGAACGTGATTCTCGGTTGAGTAACCCTGAACTGATTCTAATAAACGAATTTTCACCTTTTGCTAAATTCATTTTCTATCCTATCTATCCGAGGGGCGTTTTTTTTTTTTCAATGCTTTGCACGTGTCCACTCAATGCTCTCGCTCTCTATTTTGCAGCTACTTTTCGCAGCGTTCGTTAAACCCCCTCGCATTTTGCCCTAAAAATACAATCGTGAGAACATCTAAAGACCCTCTTGAGTTCAAACGACCTATTTTGTTTCACATTTCATTTCTTTTCTCTTTTATTTCTTTTTTTTTCTTCTCAGTTATTAGATTTTATACGATTTTCTTATATCCGGCATTTGGAATAAAAAAAAAAAATAAAAAAACGAACGGGCAAAAATTCTATTTCTTTATTTCTTATTAATTAATATCCTTTCGATACCTTTTAATATTAGTATATAGTAGGAAGTTCATAATAGTCTTAATAAAAAAGAAAGATTTTGGGCGCTAAAAGGAAAAAAAGCTAATTTATCAAAAGGAATTTATTTAGTATACATAACTGGAACTATTTAAAAAATATTTTCATTTATCAATCATTCATTTTATTGACAGCTTTCTTTTTAAATAATATGAATTCAATTAAAATTGCACATCAATTTCTATCAATAATAATATTGATAATCCGTACGTCATTTAAGAAACTAAATTTATTAGAAAATATTTGGCGCGATGAGCAGTTGGAGAAAACTGCACTAAACACTTCAATTTTAGGGGGACGAAATTTAGAATACCTGAAAAATTTTTTTTATTTTTTTTTATTTTCTATAAAATATATTACAAATAAGCTTAGGTATATATATATTTTTTTAAATTTATTTAAGGTCGTTTTTCGGCATCTGAGGCCATTTAGACCCCATATTTTGATTTTTTTGTGTCGACATATATTTAGTTGCCGCCGATATATTAGAATTTATAAGTATGGGATAATATTTATATTTTGTTACCATGGCAGCCATTTCTCCTATCCTTCTTATGAGGTACAAGTAAAGTGTGCTTCAAACAATTTTAAGAGAAAGTAAAATAATACCCTAATAATTAAAAATAAATTCGAAAAAAATATAAAATTTTTTTTTAAGATCAACAAAAGATTTTCTATGTTAAGGAACACATTTAGCTGTTTGACACAGTTTGTGCAACACAGCACAGCGCATGACAAAAAAGACTGTGGTCAGGACATTGCAGCTCAGTTTTGTCCCACAGTTGGAGCGTCTATTATTAAAAAAAAAATAAATAAAAAAACAACTGACACGTGCCACACAGTTTGTATGCCACCTAAACACGTGTGGGAACCGAGCTGCTCTGCTATGCATTTCTCTTTTCCATAATGTAAGGCAGCTCCTGAGCTCCACCGAGCCAAGGGCGGATCCAGAGGTGTTTCTCGGGGGGGGGGGGGGTTATCTGGTGTGACTGGTCGCACAACACACAATCTTTTCTTAATTTCGGTAATTTACAGGAGCATTCTGTACTTGTTTGCCAGAATATAAATACAAATCAAATTTTTAAGTGTTAATTTTTAAAATTTTACATTAAAAATAAAATTTTTTTAGAAAAAAAGTATTTTTTTCAAATCTCGGGGAGGTAATTACCCCCTTTACCCCCCCCCCCCCACTGTATCCGCCCTTGCACCGAGCTGCATTTCACTTTGCGCTGGGCCTAAAATTGTTGGCGCAATTAAAAAAGAATTTTTTAAAAATTTTATATCTTTTTTTTGTATTTATTTGTAATTATTTACATTTGTTTAATAATACATGATTTAATTGAGCGCAAATCCCCACTCCCTTTGAGTTTTTTTGTGGATTAAAACAGATTTAAAGAAAAAAACTTATTCTAATTTTAATTATTTCCGATGCTAGTCGTTCTTCCTAAGACAATTAAGTTCTGTTGAAATTGAGTTCTTCTTTAGGATTTTCTTTCTTTATTTATTAATTTAATTCTATTCTCGACACTTAATTGAACAATTAGTTTTAGCCCTTTTTTTTATGAAAAACTGTTTAATATTTAGTACGCAAGTTATCCAGTTAATTGGTTTCATTTTAAACCCCAGGTGTTTGGCTGGAATTTTTTTGCCACCCTAATATATTATTATTAATATATCACTTTTAATAAAAAAAAAAAAATGACACATTGAGTAATTTATTCCAACCTCTCTTAATGATTTCTTTCTTTTTACAAATGAACCAATTCGTTCATTTTTCAGTCACGTAATGGATATATAATATTAATCAAAAATAGCTTTTCTATTGTCTTTTTTTTTTTTGAAAAAATAAAAAAAAGTGACCATATTGATGAATTGCCGAAATTTGTGCAGAATTCAAATGATTGATGAATTTGTGAGTCATGTCAATGACATCCAAACTGTTTTGTTCATTTTTTTTAAAACTCTGTTATTTGTAATCAATGACATTAAGGGTGAGGGCAAGAAAATGTATTTTTTTAATTTAACATTATAGTGAATTATTTAATCAATTTAGTATATCCTATAATATTGAAGTAGATAGACATTTATTTATAGTTTAGAGAGAAAGTGGTGTAGGTTTTCCGTGAAACATATTTATAAGTAAAAATTATTTAGAATATGTGAGGGGTTTCACTAAGTTGTAAATGAAAGAAATATTGAATTTCTAACTCGATATATTTCGGGCTATTAACCCATCTTCAGGAGTGCATACATGTGACTGAGTGAATAAAAGAGAGTAGATGCTACCAGGTTTAGGTAGGAGGGGCTTAGATAGGAGTGGGGGGGGGGGAGTTGGGGACATTTGTGAGTGTTCGCTTGAGATTAGGGTTGCTTGGTAGTTGAACTAGCAAATTAAAGTCCTTCCTAGAATAGGCAGCCCCTTCCAGAGGCAACCCTAGTCTCAAGCAAACACTCACAAATGTCCCCAACTCCTTCCCCCACTCCTACCTAAACCTGGTAGCATCTACTCTCTTTTATTCACCTATTTGTCAGTCACATGTATACACTCCTGAAGATGGGTTAATAGCCCGAAATATATCGAGTTAGAAATTCAATATTTCTTTCATTTACAACTTAGTGAAACCTCCCTCACATATTCTAAATAATTTTTACTTAGACATTTATTTGATTAGAAAAAATTTGTTACAACATCGCATCATCTCCTTAAAGGAAAAAACTTTTTCTCTCAAAGAAATGAATACTGAATATCAAAAGGGAGAGAGAGAGAGTAGGGTGTTATTCTAACATTTTAATACGATCTATTATGCAGAGCCTCGGGTTCTAGGAGTGTGGGGTGTTTGTGGTTCTCGTTGGCTTGTTTATATATCGAACCCAACTCCAAGTACTGCCATAAAATTTTTATATTTCTTTTTATATATTCGCAAACACCTTTATAAACAGATTCCGTGTCTCACCAAATGGAACCCATTCTCTCTCTCTCTCTCCTCACTTATACAAACACACACACAGGCACAAAATGAAGTGAAGATCAAAGCAATAACGATAAGGACCAAAATATACAATTCTATCCTTTATGGAAATGTGTGTTTGAATACGCTCAAACCCTTTGGATAATAATCAAAAATGATTTTTCAATAGGCCTACATAGTGATATAATATTTTATTTCAAATAATGAAAAAACCAGCCATCAAATAACTTTTATAAAAAACTGCTCTCTAGAGAATGAAACTTCTTTCTACGCAAAATTCACATTCCCAGGTTAAGCATTTGATCAGAATTGTTTAAATAATTTTTTATGCGTGCATTTTTACTTTCTCTTACTTGTATATTTAATATATATAGAGAGAGAAAGTATTGGATTCAGGTCAATAATTCGATGTCGAGATTTTGATGGATATACACGTTTTGAGGTCCCCTGAAAAATAAGAGAAAGTAAAAAAGTGATTTTCGCAACTGTCTGTGAACAAAATATCTCAAGAACCAAAAGATCTATGAGGTTGAAATTTTATATTTATGTTAATCACTCCTCTGGGATGTAAAACGAAGCTTTTGAACAAAGAGTGCTTACTGATTTAAATTTAATTCAAATAGAAAAAAATCTGGTGGGACTGGTCCGACAGCACACAACTTTCTCTTACCATTCGCTAAAAGAAAGTTGTGTACTGTGCTTGTGTTACCAGATTTTTTTGTGTCGAGATATATTTAGTTTCCCATAGCACTATTAGTTGCGTATAACTTGCTTTTTAAATGTTGACTGCTTGAAATAAACTGTGGTTATTTTTCAAAATTTTAATCTCGTATTTGGGTATTTTATATACAATAGAGAATCTTAATTAAATACAAAATTGTATAAGAATTAGAAAATTTTTTTTTTTAATGTGTAAAAAGTTTCAGAGGGGGTCCCCTTTTGAATCGAAATTAACATGCAATTCCCCATAGGGATTTAACATGGAAGGAAGAGCTGAAAAATGAATTTGAAAAATCTGAAATACACGAGTAAATTAGTAAAACTAGTACTTTTTGGCCGATTTTCTTCCAAAGCTTATTTCCAAGCCTTACGAGGGTGCCTAACTTAAATATAAAATTTCAACCTTGCAACTCATTTACTTGATGCTTAAAATGTCCACACAGATCGACAGACCAATTTGCGGGACCCACTTTTTTGGACTCAGGGGACCTCAAAACATGTATTTTCATCAAAATCTCGACATCGAATTTTTAACATGATCGCAATACTTTCTCTCTATATGTTTTCTTCATATATATAGGTAATAGAAAGTAAAAAAAAGTCTGTGTCCGCCTGGAAGTTAGGTAGCTCAAGTAATCAATTCATATTCTGATTTCTCTCTAGCACAATTATAAAATTTAAAATTTCCAAGTTGGTAGCGATTAGTTGAAAAGTCGATTAGTGAGTTAATCATGTTGGCTGCCTATCCTCCAGAAATCAAATACCAACTTAATTTCTCTAATCTTTAACCATTTGGCTCGTTTCATGTAAAATATTTCATTGATATAGTAATCTAATCGATTACTAATATTTAAAATAAATTACACACACATTTTATTCAAATGATGACGCTTTGTAATATTACAAAAAAATATTGGAAATAGATATGCATATTTGGCAGAATTATTTCCTCTTTTAACAAACAGGCTGCACGGTACTTTACCATAATAAAAACAATATAATGAACAAGAATGATAAATTACACTCGAGCATATTGCATAAAATGGCTGCCTGCTTCACAATATTCTCTAACAATAACAGCGAGGCTTAAAAATCTCTTCGTGCTCTTATTAAACTTTTATTTTCAGAATTCCATTATTTCTTAAACAAAGAATATTATCAAAAGACAATTCATTTTACATAATAGGTGGTTAGATGTATCTAGTTTATATTTGTATCTTTTAAAGCTCATTTATAAACATTGTATAATTTTGTTGAATTAAACAACATTTATCAAATTTTGTTTTAAAGAGAGAGGGAGAGAGAGAAAACTAAAAAACAAGTTTTAACAAAATACTTTAAAAGGATCAAGAAAGGACTTATAAGTAAGAAAATAGAAGTTAACTTGTCTGCTCTTTTATTTATTTTGAATATTCTTTCTTATCTTATGCATAAAACGAAAAGTTATTTGATTGAATTCATCTCAAAGTCAGATTAAAAAAAAAACGTCG
Source organism: Euborellia annulipes (assembly GCA_023213315.1). NCBI lineage: Eukaryota > Metazoa > Arthropoda > Insecta > Dermaptera > Anisolabididae > Euborellia > Euborellia annulipes. The sequence goes on along the minus strand of JAKCPI010023722.1, from coordinate 28,045 downwards.
TCTTCTACACACAGAAGGGAAAATTCTTCGCAAAGAAAAATTTTGTCAAATAATTTTCAATGAGTAAAAGAGTATTTATAAAATTTTTGATTTTTAATTGGTTTTCGAGTTATAAATGTGTTGAGTTCAGTCGCATTTTTGACACCTACTTTATTCCGTTCCGGTCTGACGTCATTACGAAAATGTAAATTTGCAACGCTCACATGAGCGAGTTTGTAGTTCAACAGGGAAGGAGTAGATGCAGCGTTTCGTAACTCTTTGAAGGGTATGAATCAAAAACTATAACGCGTTTTGCTCGTTCGGTGTTCGTTGGCATCGAGCAAAACGTTTTGCTCGTGGACAAAACATTTTGATCGAAAACGTTTTTGTTCGTTCGGTGTGCGTTCAGCCTAAATTGGATAGAATTCAAGATGTAAAATTTATAAACATGGGAAAATATTTATATTTTGTTACCATGGTAACCATTTCCAGGGCCGGAACTATGAGATTTTTTAGGGGGGGGGGGGCAAAATTTAATTTTCCGCCCCTTCCTTAAAATTTTCTATACAAAACTCATATCATTTTCCCTTTTTTTTAGTAAATCTTTCTTTAATTGCCGCCCCCTGATATCTGCCGCCCAGGGCACATACACCCACTGCCCCCCCCTAGATCCGGTCCTGACCATTTCTCTTATCTTTCCTATGAAGTACAAGAGTAAAGTAGTCTTTATAAGATTTCAAGAGCAAAGTGAGAATATACATTTAAAGAGCATCTAAAAAATAATTGATTTATGAATTTTAATCAAAATCGTTGGTTCGTATTTCGACAATTTCTTGTCATCATCAGAAGTGATTACATTCTAATACAATGTAATAGTAATCTATTAGAATGTAATCACTTCTGATGATGACAAGAAATTGTCGAAATACGTATTAAGTGTTAATTTTTAATTAATAAAACCTTTGAAACAAATAACCTAGTGCTTAATTTGTATATTTAATTTTAATTTACAAAATGTTTCAACGAGAACCAACGGTCGAAAGTTTAAATCTTATACAAAATCGTTGGAGCGGATTTTGAGAAAATCGAAAAAAAAAGAAAAAACTGAAAAAGTACGTCAGTAAAGTACTAATACTTTTTGGCCGATTTTGATTAAAAGCTTATTTTCAAGCCTCCGGAAGGTGCCTAACTTAAATAGAAAATTTCAACCTCCTTCATGCTTTAAATTGATCACACGCACACCATTACGAAAACCACTTTTTTGGACTCGGGGGACCCCAAAACGTGTATATCCATCAAAATCTCGACATCAAATTTTTGACATGAATCGAATACTTTCTCTCCATATATATTCATATATAAGTAAGGGAAAGTAAAAAATTCACGTCAAGAAATTTTACTTCTTTAATTGAGGTAGACTAGCTTTTCTGAAAATAGATCATTTAGGCTGCATCTCAAAAAATACACCGATATATGGACGATGTTATACACGAAGGAACTAAGCGCCATTAACCTAAATCTGACAAGGGAGGGCACGACCTTGGCATTTCATTTTGGGATGAAACTTCGGGTGATGATTGTATACCGTTAGGGGGTTCACCCCTTGAAATAGTAACGCGCAACGCTCAATAGATACGGAGAAAATGACGTTTAAAAAATTCAAAGTTCGCTTATATACTAGTTAGGCTTTTTATATGACAATGGCGACAATAGTCTAGTAGGTAGCGTGTCTACCTACCAAATGGGCGCTTGGGGTTCGAATCTCGCCTCGACTTATTTTTTTTTTTTTATTAAATTATTTATTTTATTGTTTTTATAATTAAATAAATTGATTATTTAATATTAAAGATTATTTATTAATAAATAACTATAGTGTTATTTTGCTAACAAAAAAAAGACTAAATTTTAAATCATAATTATATTCAATAGCAATATTTTAAATAACTACCAAATAAATACACTATTATTTAATAAACTATTATTCAAAATACTATAATTTAGGCTATTAATAAGTAAAAAGTTTCAATCTTATTTCTTGATTTTACATTATAAGCATTTATACATTATACTTTTTTATTACAAACGTGAGACTGAATGATAATCATCATAAAAACATTTGAAACAAAAATTTTTTCGGCATCTAGCACAATTAATTAAAGCGGAATAATTTTTACAAGAAGAATGAATTATTTTTTAAAAGATCAGTTGGAAAACAGACAAACATCATTTACGTTCACAAAAACTTCTCTATTAATATATAATCTATAATATTAAATAATCAATTTATTTAATTATAAAAACAATAAAATAAATAATTTAATAAAAAAAAAAAAATAAGTCGAGGCGAGATTCGAACCCCAAGCGCCCATTTGGTAGGTAGACACGCTACCTACTAGACTATTGTCGCCATTGTCATATAAAAAGCCTAACTAGTATATAAGCGAACTTTGAATTTTTTAAACGTCATTTTCTCCGTATCTATTGAGCGTTGCGCGTTACTATTTCAAGGGGTGAACCCCTAACGGTATACAATCATCACCCGAAGTTTCATCCCAAAATGAAATGCCAAGGTCGTGCCCTCCCCTTGTGAGATATGGGAATTTCATTTGCACACTTGTCATCAAACCCAATGGCAAAGATTTTTTTCTTTTTTTATACAAAAAAAAAAGTTTACAGAGCAATAATGTTGTGATTTAAGTAATGTGTTCTTGCTACAAAATGACGATCTTATCTCATTTTCGATCCTAATGGCGCTTAGTTAATTTATGCATAACATATATCCAAATATTCAGGAGATAATGAACTATATTCACACCGATATATCTTTCTTGAAATACAGTATAATACGCCATGAAAATCAAATTATATCAATATTAAACCAAAAATAATATATATTCGTATCTCAACTTCTAAAAATAAATAAATAGATATCCGCTCGCGTGCTGGGGTATCATTTCATTTACCCCTTTTGTCTATTGGTTTCTTACGTCACCCAGCAGGTGATTAGCATCCTTTTGATTAGAAATGACTAGAGGAAGGAGAGAAAACGATGAAATTGATCGAAAAAGGAAGAGTTGATTCATCGCGGAGAGTGAGTCATGACGTCAGTTGATTTTTTCATTCCATCAAGATAATTAAAGCCTACGTCTCTTTTAGGAAATTCGCATTCAATGATAAACAAATCAGGTATAATGCAAATTGATCCGTTTTTTATCCCTTCAAAGGTGTCATTGACATCCCCTCGAGACGGATGAGACCAATACACACGAACCGACGACAACGTCTTCGTAGGCTCTTCATAAAAGAAAAATTCCCTTCACAGCGATGCTATTTTGAGAAATTGCTTTACTTTTTTTATCAATAGAGTGCGACTTTATATTTTTTCCAATGTCTTTCATAAAAAAAGAAATGACCAAAAGATTTTTCTATTATCAAAAAATGAGATTTTCTTTTATATTTATAATAATACGTCTAGAGATAATAAATCAATTTTAAATTCAATCATAAAATAAATTCTCTTCCGTAAAATATGATGTGTCCTATTTTACTCTGGAGCTCCACACCGATCGTGCAACTACGAACTACCTAAGTTACTGGCATTTATTTGGGATCAAATTACAAATTTCAACAAAGAATGCGGCCATTTTGTAAAATCTGAGAAAAATTAAAAATTTGTAGTTGCATTAATTCGTTTATTATTTAAACATTATTATTATTATAGGAGTTTTTAATTATAGAACACAATTGTTAATTATTTATTAAAAATATAATTACTGTATAACGTTCCGACTGCATATTCTCTAGTCTTTTTCACTGTGCACTTGCTTTAACTCAAGTAAACTACATACACTATAGAAGATGAAAATAAAAACAAGACTTGTTTTATTTTTCTTTGTCGATGTTTCGGCGGCAAAACGTCACACATCTTCAGGACATATTTACAAGCACTACATATTATTAGAAACTTTTTTAATTCATAACAATCACACTCAATAGACAGAAAGGCATTATAAATACCACTGCACTTACAAAAGTGATAAAAAAAACTCTTAGCATTGATGTGAATTAAAAAAGTTTCTGGTAATATGTATTGCTTGTAATATATCTATTATGCCCTTCCTCCACATTGTCTTTGAGTACATATAATATGTTACAATTAGATATCAATTAAAGTAATTGACTTAATAATGCAAATAGGGCTAACGAGGTGAGGGGGGATTATTGTCTAATATATTTTTTTTAGGTAATTTAATACCCACAACAACCCTTTATTAAATTAAATACATTTTCCCAAAGTATTTTTTATCAAAAATAAAATAAAAACGTCTTACTGATTTGAATAAAGATACTATCTTTAGATGAAATGTGTTTTTCTTAGTAAAAATTTCCATTGGATCATCTTGGCCAATATTTTGAGAACCCTAAGGCTGCCTCTGTTTTCACTCAAAATAAATCTTCTATATCATCATAAAATCATCTTGAATAAATGATATTCTAATATATGACTCAGACCTTGAGAATGATTAAATTTAAATTACTAAACCCGGACCACGTGTAAAAAGACTTAGCGAAAAATTAATTTTTTTTGCACCTCATATGATTTCATCCAACATATGTTTATGTTGATATTTTGTTTTAGATTCTATCAAACTAATAAAGTAGAGCAGGTGTGGTTCTATTATTAGTAATATCAATAAACAGCGCAACAGGATTCCTTTCCTGTAAATATTAACTTTTGCAACAAGTCTCCTCCTCTATATAATATTTACAAGAGTGTAAGAGTTGTTGCTTCACTTGTTATTTTGCTATTATACTTAATCACTTGTTGAATTTATTTTTGCAAAATCAATACATGAATCATTCAAAAAAATTCAAATTCAAATACTTGTCCAATTTTGAATTTAGATTGATTAGTTTTACTTTCTCTTACCTTTATATATGTTAATATATAGAGAGAGTAAGTATTGGATTCATGTCAAAAAGTCGAGATTTTGATGGATATATACGTTTTGAGGTCCCCTGAATCAAAAAAAAAGTGGTTTTCGCGACATGGTCTGTCTGTGAACAAAATATCTCAAGAACGAAAAGAGCTAGGAGGTTGATATTTTATATTTAAGTTAGGCACCTCCCTGGGACGTGACAAGAAGCTTTTGAACAAAATTAGCCAAAGAGTACTAATACTTTACTGGTGTAATTTTTCAGTTTTTTTTTCGATTTTCTCTAAATTCGCTCCATATATATATTTTTTTTTAATTCATAAATCAACTATTTTTTAGATGCTCTTTAAAATGTATATTCTCATTTTGTCATTGAAATCTTCTGAAAACCACTTAACTCTTGTTCTTCATAGGAAAGATAGGAGAAATGGTAACAAAATATAAATATTTTCCCATGGTATCTTGAATTCTAATTTATCGTTGGAAAAGTAAATATGTGTCGACACAAAAAATCTGGTGTGACAAGCACAAAACATAACTTTCGATTACCGAATGTAAGAGAAAGTTGTGTGCTGTCGCACCAGATTTTTAGTCATATTTATATATTCAATGCGTGAGCCCACACTTGAAACTTCACTCATACTATAATAAACTTTGTGAGAAAAACTAATTTAAAAATAAAAAAAATTTAATTGAAAGTTCTTATCGAATTTTTTCGCCAAATAAATATTTTACTCAGACTTTTTATACAAGATGACCTTAATGAATATTCAGGAGTTTTGAATTGCCGAGTACACCTTTGAGAAGACTCTCATGATTTGAAAACAATTTTTTTTTTTTTTTTTTTTTTGAGTAATTAATTAAAAGTTGAGAGAATTATCCAAACTATTCATTAGAAATTCCCGTGTGGCTTCCTGGAATTCTCTCTCCTCGTGTATTTACTAGGCGAAATTCCATAACCTTTATCTCCAATATAATTGGTCAGCTATTATCTAATTTTCCATCACTATGGTCAAGCTGTTGAATTTTATTATTCATGAGTAAATATTTTTTAAACCCCTATTCTAATAAAAAGAATCAATACAATATCTCTTCTATTTGTTTGTAGATGGCCGTAAGGATGATCAATTTTATTTTAAACCAAAAATTTGCGTATTATCCGTTTGTTTGTAAATATTTCGACCCCAGTGATATGGAATCATCTTCAGGACAATCAACAGATGTTTTAGAATATTATTATTATTATTATTATTATTTTTTTTTTTTTTTTTTTCAAAAAACACTCACACTTTTTTTCTCATTCACATTCACACTCATATTCACACAGTCTTTTCGGCAACTCAGGCCTTATAAGACTTTGATAACCGTTATTTTTTTATTTATATATTTTGGGGTCCAGGTATTTCTATTTAAGCCATTTGATATCCAAATGGCTTAAATAAAATCATCGGACTGCCTGGGATCCGAACCCGCGACTTTTGGTATACGAGGTTAGCACGCTAACCCCTACACCAAGCCCCGAGGGCCAGAATATTATTTTTATTTCTTGAATTTGCATACTAATCTCAAAGTTTCAAGTAATAGATCTGTCAAATAATTATTTTACATAGATCAGAGTTTATCTTTTCTTTTGTTAGAAAAAGTTGATAGAAAAGTTGCTTAACAAAACTGATAGAATTGCGCTAACCAACCTTGCTTATGCTCCAAATTCCTTTTTCTTTTTTAAAGTGAAACTTTTATTATATCACTACGAATTTTTTGGTTCTTCTATCAGCATGTCGCTTTGTAACGAGGTGACGTAAAAAGCCATGACGCTACAAGCTATGACGTCACAATCCATGACGACAAAAATAAGAAAGTTGAAATTTAATATATATAACGAATTTAAAAAAATAATTGTGAGATTTAATAATTCAATTTTTAAATTGATAAAATATAATTTTTAAAATAATTTAAAATATTCAAATCTTCAATCTATATACTGTATATTAGGGTGGCCGCAAAAAACAAAATTTTTTAATTTCTTTCGGCCGAACCTCCTAAAAGTTGTCTTTTGGATAGAAAATGATAATGGCAAAGTTTTAGCTAAATTGGGTAACGTTAACCCGTGCCTCATCGGGGTTAAAATTTTGAAAAAGTGCGATTTTATCTAAAAATTCGCAGGTTTTACTTCATAAAACGAAAACAAAGTAACGTAGAAAAATTATTCTTGGCTCATTTCATAGCAAATTTAATTCTCTTGAGGTTTTATAATAACTATTTTTTCATTAAAACGTATAGATTTAGAGATATTTACAAATTACCATTTCGGTTTTGATATATTGCTCTTTCTGAAAAATAAATGGAAAGTCACATTATAGACCATTCGATATAACATTTTGCCGGAAAAATATTTCGAAGGGAATGAAATTTTTACTGGTTATTTGGGGGTACTCTAGAATGCCAATCCTAAGTTTTTGACCTCGAGGACCATGTGGGGGAGGGGAGGGAGACAAAAACCTCAAAAATTTAAGAATTCTTCAGTTTTTCCTTATATCTCGTAAACTATTCATATTTTGTGAAATATAGCATAATTCAAAGTTGTAGAGCATTAAATTTGCTAAAATTTGGTACATAAAATGAATTCGTAGACCCAATACTAACGGCCGGTCAAAATTAAATAGAATTTTACTTTTCGAGAAAATTTATCTAAATTTGACCGGTCGTATTACGATTTATATTCGGTTTACAAATTCGTTTTATGTACCATATTTTAGTAAATCTAGTACTCTACAACTTTATTTAATGCTATGGTGGAGATAATATGGTTAGTTTACGCGGTATAACGAAAAACTGAAAAAGACCAACATTTTTGTGAGAGAATTAAATTTGCTATGAAATGAGCCAAGAATAATTTTTCTACGTTACTTTGTTTTCGTTTTATGAAGTAAAACCTGCGAATTTTTAGATAAAATCGCACTTTTTCAAAATTTTAACCCCGATGAGGCACGGGTTAACGTTACCCAATTTAGCTAAAACTTTGCCATTATCATTTTCTATCCAAAAGACAACTTTTAGGAGGTTCGGCCGAAAGAAATTAAAAAATTTTGTTTTTTGCGGCCACCCTACTGTATATATATAATCCAGGGGGCGAAGCCCTCCTGGCTAGTCGCGCCGCCCGCCGAAGGCGGCAGCGCGCTAATTACTGAATAAATATTGTTCACAGTTTTTAACATGCGTCTATTGATTTCCTATTTTCCAATTGTTAAGTTAAGATTAAAAACGCGATTTTAATAACCTTAATTGAATAATTTTCTGAAAATTTTCAGTTAAACGCCTACGATCCGAAAAAAGTTTCACTTGCATCGTGGTTTCATAAAACCACACATGATTTTTTTTTTTTTTTTTTTTTTTTTAATCAAACATCCATTTTGAGACAAATAATAGAAATTAGACTCAAATTTTTATATTATCCAACGTCCTTTATTATTATTATTATTTTATTCTAAAAAGTTTATTATAATATTCAAAGAACTCGTCATTACTGTAATCTATAATTCTTTTTGTTACAAAAAACTTTGAATTTTAAAATTTAAACAGATTCTTTTAGAGCATAAAAAATTACTTATATTAAAGTGACCTTCGTTTTTCTATAATATAGAATTTATTATGTCAAATATTAATAGTTTTCCAGATATTTGATTTCAAAGCTACTAGTTAAATTTGAGATAGTTGTCATGATAATAATTTTTTTTTAACTTTGCCCATCAACCGTAGGTTGGACAGGTAAAGTTAATGTAATCGTAAAAAAAATCGAAATTTTTATGAAGCTGCCAAAATGCGTTTTGAGGTCCCCTGAATCCATTTAAGTACTTTTTGGAATGATAGTAGATAGTAGTGTGTGTGTCTGTGTGTGTGTGTGTGTGTGTGTATGTCTGTGGTAATTTTTTTCGTCAACGTAAACTCAAAAACTATTTGTTCAATTGTTTTGAAATTTTGCACCCATAAACTAGGGGTAGAGGCCAAGAACTGAAAAGCTTTTGGTAAACATCGGACCATTAGGGGGGCTCTAGGGGGGGGGGACAAAATTTCTTTTCTTACATAACCTATAATTTTTTTTATATATTCGGAAACTAGACTTCCTCCCGAGTAAAATGATATATAATATGTATAACATCGGACCATTAGGGGGCTCTAGGGGGGAGACAAATATTTTTTTCCTGAATAGTGGGTGGGCAAAGTTGTGCGCTCGGCTTAGTCCGACCCTTTATTTTTCATCTAATACCCCTTTTCGACTTCAGAGGCCATTTAGGGTTTGATTCTATATAATATTTTATTTAATTAACACCGATAGCTACCGGGGGATTCGGCGGGATGATCATTCATGGTTTTTGAGACCGGGAAGGAATAGAACAGGCCGGCCCGTCGCACGGTCTGGCGCCTGTTTAAAATATAGAAGGAAAGAGGCTGATATGCAAAGTACAGAAGTACTGCCAGTCCCAGCTAAGGAAGCTCGTGGTCGGCATCCACGAACCCACAAGATGTGGCAACATCTCTAACCTCTCGGCCTACAAGTATTTTAATAGGTCTATTCTGTATCTAAAAAAATAAGTGTATTAAATTTTTTTATTATAATATTTTTATCTCTTTAATTTGATATAATTATAAAGAAATAAATAATGAATATATTAAAAATAATTACTTTAGTTTCACTAATTAATTATATATGCAAATTTTAGGGTCTTATCAAATGTTTGCAGACAGTCCTAATCATATTCCGTCTGCTTGTTGAAATAACTTTAAATCTCTCTCTCGTAACTACAAATTTTCCTCAACTAGCCTAATCAGTTCGTTTATAAAGAAATCTTCATGTTTAATTTTGAAATGACATTATTAACACTTAAATGTTGGTATTAATATTTTAAACGAAATAATAAGTAATTAAAATCATGTAAGTTAAATTTTCTTTGATGGCTAAGCACGAGTCTAAATTTGAATATCAAATAACTTAGGCATTTGAAGGAATTTTTACTTTCTCTTATCCTAGATATGAAATATATAGAAGGAAAGTATTGCAATCATGTCAAAAATTCGATTTAATGGATATACACGTTTTGAGGTTCCCTGAGTCCAAAAAATACGTGCCGCAAATTGGTCTGTCAGTCTGTAAAAAGAGCTAGAATGTTGAAATTTTATATCTGAGTAGGCGCCCCCCTCCCCCGCCCCAAGGGGTGAAAATAAGCTTTTGAACAAAATCGACCAAAAAGTACTGGTATTTAACTAATGTACTTTTTCATTTTTTTTTTTAATTTTCTCAAAATTCGCTCAAACGATTTTGATTAAAATTCATAAATCAACTATTTTTTTTAAATGCCTTTTAAAAGGTATACCAGTGACATTTTTCGTGAAAATAGTTTAAAGTACACTTTACTATTCGTATCTCAGCGACATCTATGAATCGCGTGGTCAAGTTGGGACTTAGGTGCTTAGGGCAACTAAATACATCTCGACACAAAAAATCTGGTCCCAGTACACACCTGATTTTTTGATACGGTTTTGTTTTTAATAATCTAATGATCGGCGTGACAGTCCAAAACAAGCTTTCTGATTGGCTAGAGCAGGCACAATCTTGACACCATCTCTTAACAATAATAATCGAACTCCTACTTAATTGTTCTTGATGGTGAATTCACCAACGAGGTCTGCTTATCAATTCAAATAAACCAAGAGCTCTTTATCTCTCGTTGCGAATAAATAAATAATTTTTTTACAGGGAAGGATTAAAAAAAAATAATTCCTGGTCATAATTTATTGATTTAATTCAAAACTTATCTAAACATTTATTTAACTAATAAATCCTCTTGTTTATAAGAATAATAATGGAAATAAATCACATTTAATTTTCTTTTCTCTCTCTCTTGCTTTTTTTCGTTGAGATTAAAAAAAAAAAAAAAACTTTAATTACGATGTATTTTGTCATAAAGAGAGAATTTTTTCTCCATTTCAATTAAAACATTTTAATTAAAAGAGAGACAGAAGTAACTTTGCTCTCCCCCCCCCCCCTGGGATTTATTAATGAATCAATTAAGTTGATATGTCTTTTATAATTGTTTGAAATGTATTCATTATTTGTTCAAGTTCTTCTTCTTTTCTTGAAATAATCATTTCATTTCTTTCCAATTTAATCTCCTTTGGAAAAAGGCTCAAGTCATCAATTTTCTCGCCTCGAGACAGACACTCAAATCAACTACCAAATAACTTTTCTTTTTTTTTTTCAAATTTTCTGTATTTATTTGTTTTCCGTAGTCCATTTATTTCCATTTAAGATTTTTTTTTTTCCACCTTCTCTTAATTTTATTTTAAAGTGGTTTTGTTCATTTGTGATTTGGCGACCAATAAATAAATAAATAAATATACACTATTTACTTTAGACAGGTACATTCATGTTCCATTTACTTAACTCTAGTCGTTTTTCTTTCTTTTTATAGATCCTTTTAAAAGCAATTTTCAATCAATTGAAATATTTATAATCTCAATTTTATTCATTTTATAATACAAGACGCAATTCCCTTCCCGGCAGCAAGGAAGAGTTGAATTTATTTTTCGTTGCTAAACTTTTTTTCCCTTAAATTATTAAATACCCTTGTTATAGACTCAATGAATTTATTAATAATAGTATATAGACCTATATATTTTTTTTATTAATAAGGTAGGCAGCTTAGGCCAACCCCCCTCACAATAAATACAATTATAAAATACAATAATATCAAAATACAACAGATTTAAAACAATATAATAGTATATTTAAAGTCTGTGGCAATTTAATATAATATTATCTTCCTCAAATGAGAATATATAATCATATTTATATACAGGAGAAATGGCATTTCTTATATTATTAATATCGTTTTCATTTAGTTTCTTCATATATGTAGATTCTTTTATTTAGTCTTATATATTATTGAATGAAATATTTAACCAAGTAGCTTTATTAACTTCTATATCCTATCTATGTGTAGGCCGAATTATTCAAATAAATCCAAATGTTGTTTTTCTTTCTTGTTCAGAGAAATAATTTTATTTATTCGATTTGCCTAAAGAAAGAGAGGCTTGTATTCTGAGCCGCCTCAAGACGTGTGGCTTTTATTAGCATCCTTATCCCTATCTCTCGTTCACTTCTTCCTCTTTCCTAAATTCCTTCCTTCTTTCTCTCATCTTCCCGAGGGATCGTCTCGTCTGGACTCTTGTCTACTCATCCTCTCATTCTTTTTCTCTTCAGCTTTTCTTGTCTCTGTCTTTTTGCATTTTGGGCTTTTTTTGTTCGCAATATGTTCGTTCGTAAGTCGTAGGTCAGGAAATCCCTTGACTCTTTTTATAAATAACATTGACATTCCATAAAATAATGGTATTTGATAAAATCCCCGAAATTTCTAAGAATGTTTGACTATTCTATTCAGCGACTTAGAAAAATATTTTTGTACAAGTTTTTGAAATCCAGGTAAAAATAAATAATAAAAATTTCATTTAGGCATTTTGGTCCATGTTCTTTTTCTCATTCACTTCTACTACCACAATCATCAACGAAAGTTAAATATTTTTTTTAGATATCATTGGATAATAATTAAGATATTTTTCTTAGGAAAATGAAAAAACAAAGTCAAGTTTTCATAAGATGAGTATCCCATTTTATATATGATGAGAAATATTATTAAACTTAAACTGATTGATCTTAAAAGAGCTTGACGATGGTCCCAACCTAGAGCCGAAACGTCGCTCTTGTTAAAAAATTATTTTGACCAGATCTTCTCTTTTTCTCTGTTCCTCTACTTGGCTGACCATTATTTGCTTATCTTTAAGGTAACTCGTTTTTGTTTGATGCGATCTATCCAATCCAATTGACCAGAGCTTCACTAGTTCAGTTAATTGAAAAAGTGAGTTTGTAATTTGAGCTGGCTAATTCCAGCAAAAAAAAAAAAAAATAGCTCTCTATTGATTTTAAGATTTCTTTTTATTCCCCATTTTTTGAATTTGATGGCTAGGTGATTTAAGAAATTAACTTGAGGGAAAGCAAGCGACAAATCTTTGACAAAGTATAATAACTTGCTAGTGTTTGAAAAAATGGAATTTTATTCAATCAAAGCTCAAATAGCCCTTGAGCTATGGCTCAGAGGTAGAGTATCAGCTTCTGGTGCCAAAGGTCAAGGGTTCGCATCCCGTCCCAGGCGAAGAATTTATCTCAATTGAATTGGATACCAATCAAATGAAATAAATAGGGACGGGGTCTAAATGACCTCAGATGCCGAAAAAGACCTTAAACAAATAAAAAAAAAAAAAAAGCTCAAATAGGCTGTAAATATTTCGTTTAAGATTGCAAATTGGCTATCTTAAAGTATAATCTTATAAAATACGAAAATTTTTTGAAGTTTTGATTTTTCAAGACTACCACGTTATAAAAATAATAATTAACTCATATTTTATTAAAATTTTACTCATTCATGAATCTTATTATAAATAATTAATAATGCCTAAATCTTATTTGGACCCTGTTATGCATTGGTGTGTCAAGTGCCAAAAAAATTAAAAAGAGTTAAGCACGGAATATTGTTTCAAATGCTATATAATTAATAGTATTTTTTATGAAATATGTCCTAAAAAAATTTATATTTAATGTTACTTGCACAATTGACAAGAAAAATTATATATGGACCGTTTATTTTGAAAGTGGTGTAAGTCCAATTTTTAAAAAATCTGAGATATCACATAATTCCTACTTAATTTAATGTAAATTTTCTATGTATAACTAGCTAATGGCAAAATCCTTAAAAAAATTCCCATGTTTTGTACAATTGAAAATTGGACGGTAAAGAAGTTGCATAATCGTTGATTATGAAAGTGGTGTAAGTCCAATTTGAGGTAGGTAGCTTAGCAGATGGTTGTCTTTTATTGTGCATTTGTTAATAAACTTGTTAAGAATTACTAACAGAGGGGTCATTTGTAGGGGGGGAAGGGTAATTGCCCCCCCCTCTCCTCCCTAGGTATTATTCTACGTAAATAAAATATATCTACGAAACTGTATAAAATTAAAAAATTAATTTAATTAAATACCTTTTGGCAAAATTTGAGATAGCTATTTGTAAGAAAATTGAAGTGAGAAATTGAAAAAAGTTTGCCCCCCCCTAAGAAAAAGTTGAAATGACGCAACTGGTTACGAGATTAGGTTACTTATTAATATAAAGATATCAAGCAGTTATTTCTTCCGGTACATCATAAATATTTCAACACTCTGCCATCCATATACAGAGGATAAGTAAATACTACGAATATCTTGTAATTTTAACAATGTAATTAACGTCTAAAATTAAAAATACTACTTCTATTTTATATCGTGTCATTATTTGTAAAGAATATTGAATTAATATGAAGTATATTTTGAGTAATATTTGATTTTTCAAAATTGAAATTCAACGAAGTTTACAGCTGGTTAATTTTGAAAGTGGTGTAAGTCCATTGGCAGCTTGTAATTATATATTAGTTTAGTCAAATTCGCCTAAAACAAATTTATATAACTAAATTAGACACTGATAAAGAAGTAGAAACATTCACCGACTTCATATCATTTGCCTAGATTTTTAAATTAACAGATATGCAAACCTTTCATTTTCTCGAAACAATAGAAAATGGACTTACACCACTTTCAAAAAAAACTATCCATATAATCCAATGAAAACAAAAAACTTTATTGTTGATTTTCTCGAAACTCGGTAGATAGCGCTTGACACACTAATGCGTAACAGGGTCCATTTATATTTTGATTTTGTTTTTACTAATTTCTTGTTATTTGTATGATTGCAGTGAAGTGAAGCTGCCGATCCAGGGAGTCATAGAGCGTTCAAATTCGTTGAAAGCCGCTCTTCTCTCACGATGGGCTGCTTCGGAAGCAAGGACAAACTGTCCAAAGAAGATATGGACTTCCTCAAATCACACACACGATATGACGAAGCTACGATTAAAGAATGGTATAAAGGATTCAAGGTAGGCTTTATTTAATAATCTTCTATTTTATATTTTTTTGTTGAATTTGTGGATTTGCATTAGAGTTTACATATTTACTTGATAAATTCCACCATCTCGCTTTATTTAATAAATTTGAACATCCCCTAAACAAGCCTGGTTGGTAGCTTATATTATTTAATATTAGGGAGACATATTCACTCATTTGAATTCGCTCCGCCCGATAATTACCTTAATTAGTCAACCCTTTAGCAATCTCAAGAGCTTCCATATAAAGGACAAATGCGTTTCACTTAACAATCATTAAGAATATATTCCCTATATTAAATTTCGTTAAAATAATTTTCATAAAATCCATTATCACGTGTAAATATCCTAATAAATAAAAACTTCAAATTTTCAAACAAAAATTTTTGGATGGCATTTTAAAATTAAACTTTTTAAAGACACATGAATTTTCTATTTTTGCCCGCTTTTTAATGGTTACTCCAAGAACATTAATAAAAAAAAATTAGCGATGGTTTTGTTTATATATTTCTCTCCGTGTTTATTTATTCTTTACGCCTTAGTTACTACGAGATAAAATTTTATTTTTTTCATATGCATTAATTCACTTTATGTTCTTTAGAAATATATATAAATATACAAATTCTAAAATGGTTCTTCTATCTCAGAGGTAAAGGAAAATTTATATTCATTAGAGTAGAAATATTTATTATAAAATTATCTTTTTTTTTCTCTCGTTTTAAAATTTAAATTTAAAGTTCATTTAACCAATGAATTAAATAGGTAGGTCCTTTGGGGTTATCTACACTTGAGTCCACTTGTCTTTGGCATAAATTTCAAGTAACTACCCTCAAAGTCTCACCCTCGGTCATCAATCAAATTTTATTCATCTGAGTAAATGTGGCGAAAAGGTGTCAGGAGACTTTTTAACTTATTTAACTTAAGTAATTGGAAAAAGTTTTTTAGATGTTACTTCCTCTCTCCCCTTTCTACTCAAGTTTACAGTTAATTATTTGTTTTGCGTTTAATATTTAATAAAATTATTTTTTTTCTCTTCCCCTTCATTGGTTGTCTTTTCATTTACAATTCAAGAAATAGCGTCTGTTTTTTTAACATTTCGGAATGACCCGACATTAAGGATTAATGAGATTATTTTAATGGCTTCGTTCGTTTACATAGATTAAAAGTCATTTAGCTTATCATAGATGTCCGTATAAAAGCGTTTCGCGTTGCAATTCTAAAAACTTAAGAATATCTCTTTCTTTAAATGTGTTGTTTTGTTTGTCAAGTTTAATTTTGTTTTTATTTTATTTCAAAATCAAAAATTGATTAATGATTAATCGATAGCTTTTGAACTTGCATTCAGGTCTTGTAGGTTAATTTGAATGTAAATAGAAATTTAACTGATAATTTGTAAATAATTTATCTTCTGTCACATTTCAATTGCTCTTTGTCTTTTGAAATGTATGGGCAAAATCAATTTCTTCTAAAATTTTTATTTTTATTTTTTAAAAAGATGTTGGCGGCTTGATAAAAGAAAAGTAAACAAAAATAAAATGTCACTAAATTTTTAAATAGAATAATGGGAAAAAATTTAAAAAGATTTTTTTTCCTAAAGTTTTTTATTCTCCAAATCATTTGGAAAAATTTATCTTTTTTGGTTTTTTTTTTCTACAAAATTTTGCTTCTTTTGGTTTTTTATTCAGTGGTGTCATTTCAAATTTTTCTTGGGGGGGGGGCAAACTTTTTTTCTTAAAATTTCCTTACAAATAGGTACGGTAATTTGGCCAAAAGATATTTAATTTAAAAAATTGGGGAATGCCCCTGCCTCCCCCAAATGACGCCAATGTTTTTATTAGATGATGTGTCAAAGGATGTACATTTTTTTAAAGTCTTCGGCATCTTAGGGCATATAGACTTTGACAATACTCATTATTTAAATACGATATATTAGGGCTTTCAGGCTCATTTAATTGGTGTCCAAATGATTTAAATATTCATGGGACTCCCCGGGATCCGAACCTTTGGCATCAAGACTATAAATATTGTGATTTATCAACACCTCTAGCTAGGCCGGGGGGAGAGGGGCGAAGGATGTACATAATTATTTGTGTTCATTTAATATGTTATTTTCTGTTGTTTAAAATCAAATCAAAATTGATTGTATCATTTTGTCAAGTCGACACACTCAAATTAACCTACAGTAGAGTCTCGCTAATCCGGACTTCGATACTCCGGCATACCGGCTAATCCGGCGTTTTGAAAAACTATTTCTTAAATTTTTTCCAGTTAAATAAAAAATATTTAAGAAATTACATATATAATGTTTAAGATATTATATACATCGCATATGTAAGCCGCGAGGGAAATTTATATAACTCCAATATTTATTAATTCAAATAACTAACTCACCTGATAACTAAAATTATGAATTCATATACACGAATGCCGTGCTGTGCTATAGTGGTAAGGGCACACAGTATCATCTTTTCCTTTCCAAGCAATGAAAACGTTCTAAATTGCCTTTGACGCCCCCGGGTGTGGCGTAGTAGGTAGCGTGCTAACCTCCTATACCGAACGTCGCGGGTTCGGACCCAGGCAGTCCGAAGATTTTATTTAAGTCATTTGGATACCAGATGGCTTAAATAGAAATGCCTGAACCCCAAATTGATTTATTAATTACAACGGTTATCGTAAAAGTCTTATATGGCCTAAGTTGCCGAAAAGACTGTGTGAATGTGTGTGTGAGTGTGAGTGTGAATGAGAAAAAAGTGTGAATGTTTAAAAAAAAAAAAAAAAAAAATTGCCTTTGAACAGACGGGTTTTTGAATGTCGAAAAAAATACATCATTAGCTTGTCTCTTGAAATAAGGAACTGTTCAAGTTGTCAAAAACAGCGAAAATTATTTCATATTTTTATAAAGGATTAATTTACATCATAAAGTCATTTTATTAAAAAAAAAAAAATAAATAAATGCCCTCCTGTCCCACCAGCTAAACACACCCAAATGAAATAAAATTTTATTTTTCCATTTTTTTTCTTGATGTCATGATTTATTTTTGATTTATCTCTAGATTATGATAATTTAAATTGATAAATTGACTTATAAATAGCTTGGGTGTATTCTTCTTCCATCTCCTTTGACGATATCTGATTGCTTCAAAAACAGGCCACTCGATTTTCTCTCCTCCTCTAACAAATCAAGATTCCTGTCTTCTCTCTCTAAATTACCCCCAATTTACATTTTATTATTATGAATGTATTCATTTATTATTTATTCATGATGCCAAATCTTCTCCCATAAGCGTCTATAGAAATTTTTCTTATCTTATTTTTCGTTTTCCAACAATATCGTTCTTATTTCTCGGTTTAACAATTTTGGTTAATTAACGCTTTAGATTTAATTTAACGAACGCTTTTTTCTCATCAATTAGGCCTTTTGTGTCAGTTACATACGTACTTTGAATAATTTTTTTTGCATCAAACGGGACTTGTACTCGAGTTGACTTGCAAAATTCAGATCCTTAATCCGCTTTAACGCTTCCAAACTTTCACATTTCCTATATTAATAAATAAATAATATTCTCGATCTAATATGGTTTATTTGTATTATTATATTTCTGCAACTCATTCTCTGACATTTTTCATAAACAAATCAAATTTTTCTGCGTTAACTATGATATAAACACATTTTACCTTATCGGCACCAAATATGAATAAGAAAATATTATTAAAAAAAAAAAAACACTGTGCCCATATTCTCATAGTTCAAGCGTGGCGCCAAAATAAAGTCCCCACCTATGAGCTAGAGCCTTAAGTATATGATATAGTGAAATAATTTTAAATTTGAAAAGGTAAACTAAAATCATCTGTACCAGATTTTATTTTACCTTTTCGGTCATTAAAATTATTTCACTATATCATATACTTAAGGCTCTAGACCTACCAGGTGGGGACTTAATTGTGGCGCTCACTGTACTACTAGATAAGTGAAACTTCTACGCAAAAAACACATTCCCGAAGGGAAATTGGTCAGATCTCAATAATAGACCATCTATTTAATCTTGGAACTGCTTTTTGAAATATAAATAAATGTGTTGAGTCTAATCTCGTGAACAGCGGCCATTTTGTACACTAGTGACGTTCTTTCGCAAGAAAATTCAAATTTGTTTAAGCGACTCTCCTTCTCAACGGAGTGAATAGAATGCAGCGTTTCGTAATGCTTATGGGGGGCAGACGTGTCTAGGGAAAAAAAAATTGAAAAATCAATTATCAGCGATTTTTACCAAAATATAACAACTCTAATTAGTTTGTTTCTGGCTCCGTATCTTTAGAAACAAAACTATTTTATAATTACAATCAACATAACGAGCTCCTTTGTATAAATAATAGACTATATATTTAAATTATTTAAGTTGGAGGGCAAATTGACAAAATATATTTCAAACTAAGCTTCTTATTTTTAATAGCTACAGTACAATTAATTTATTTTTCATTTTCTAGATTATATGACAACTATAAAGAAAATCCCTCCCATATCATAATGTCCTATACTTTATACAACGCTCAGCTTGATTCAACCCCTCTGATTATTATGCCCGGATTTCTAAGTTCGAAATCGAATTGGATACCACTGGCAAAATATTTAGAACTGCAGGATCAACGGGTGATCATAATGGATGCTCGTAATCACGGACAAAGTCCACATACTGATGAGATGACGCTAAACCATATGGCTGATGATATCTACTTTTTGATAAAGGAGATTTTAAGATTTCCAAAAGTGAATTGCATTGGTCACAGTTTGGGCGGCCTGGCTATGATTATGTTCACCTATAATAACCCCAATCTTGTTGATCATCTCATTGTTGCTGACATTAGTCCTTTTCATCTCGATCAGAGGATAACAGCTTATTTTGAAAATCGTTTAACTGCTCTTTCACAAGTCAAATTCATTCCTGGAAATACACTATGTAAGATGAAAATAGAGGCATTTAGACAATTAGAAAAAGAGATTCCCAATCCTGAAGTGCGATTTGTTTTCTTAACAAATCTTATTATTAAAGATGGAAAATTCCAATGGAAAATTAATATTCCAGTGCTGCTTAATAGTATAGGTAAAATAGTAAGTACTGGAATGCCTGAAGAATTAGTTTTGGAAAAACTTACTTTATTTATTGGAGGTGAACGCAGCCATGGCTTAACACCAGATATGCATCCAAGAATATTGAAAAGCTTTCCTAAAGCTCAATTCCAATATATTCAAGGTTCAAAGCACAACATTCATATTGATAATCCAGAGCAATTTTCAAAAGCTATTTTAGATTTTATTAAAATAAAAACGTGATTAAATTTTATAAAAATTAGATAAGATTTTTAAAATTTTTAATTGTGTTTTTTTTTTGGGTGTGTGTTTATTGCCTGTGTTTGGTCAAAATAAAGCAAGAAGAAGAATAGGTTGAAATTTTGGATTATAGATGTTTGGAATGGAGTCAGCCAAGGAAAAGTAAAAAACAAATTTATACTGTCGACGTTTCGAGCGCTCATCGCGCTCTTCCCCGGGGTCACAAAACATTTATTAGAGATTAATTTTCTTTTATAATAATTTTTAATGTTATATATTTTTGTGAAAAAATTTAAAAGAAAATCTCTAATAAATGTTTTGTGGCCACAGGTCCCGAGGAAGAGCGCGATGAGCGCTCGAAACGTCGACGGTATAAATTTATTTTTTACTTTTCCTTGGCTGACTCCATTCCATATTTAAACTCACGCCCCGTATAATAATTATATATTTTGAATTTAAGCTAGGCGCTCCCCATGATACGCGAAAATGAGCTTTTAAATGAAATCGACCAGTTGACGTCGAGGAGGAGCCTTGAGCTTAGGCAACCAAAATGCTTAGCCGTCGGGTGTGGGTTCTTAAAAGTAGCTTTTTTCCTTCAGTTACATTAAAAAATCTGGTGTGACTGGTCACACAACTTTCTCTTACCATTCGGCTAGAGAAAGTTGAGTACTGTGCTTGTCACACCAGATTTTTTTTGTCGACGTATATTTAGGTTCCGAAAGTACGGTACATTTGAATTCAAGATGTAAAATTTATAAGTATGGAAGAGTAATGTGGTCTTCAAAAGATTTCGATGGCAAAATGAGAATATAAATTTTAAAGAACATCTAAAAAATAATTGATTTTTGAATTTTAATCAAAATCGTTGGAGCCAATTTTGAGAAAATCGAAAAAAACTGAAAACCTACATCAGTGAAGAAAGTACTAGTACTTTTTGGCCGATTTTGATTAAAAGCATATTTTCACGCCTCAGAGGGGACACCCCCCTGTCTAACTTAAATATAAAATTCTATATATTAACATATATAGGGGTAAGAGAAAGTAAAAATTGATTTATAATATTGTTTAAAAAAAAAAAAAACCTTTTAGACCCATTACAGGAGACCTCAATATTTTTCAATTTGACTAAAATTTTTTTGTGAATGTGTGACCATTTTTTGTCGACTTGTGTCGAATTTAAATTTCAAAAATAAGGAGAAAAGTTTTTCGTGAATAATCTAATGTTTAAATTAACATGACTAACAATTAAAACTAGAACTTAGTAAATAGGCTTATACGATACAATAAATTTAATTATAAAATGTCTTAGAAATATTGGTTAGAATAAATACAACAACAACAACAACAACAAGGGTCAAATGCAAATCACAGACCGAGATCAGATTCTCCCATCTACCAGCTTAGAATTTTAAATGTTTAGAAAGTAACTCAAACAAGTTATGAGAAGACTTAGAGCTATTTATAGTTATTAGATAATATAATTTAAAGCAAACTTAGGGTATTCAATTATCAAACTTCTTCTTCTTCAGATTAATAATTACGAAATATTCAATTAACTTATCGATGTTTCTTAACTCCTAACTTTAATTTTAATTAAATTTAATAGCCCCCTCTTAAATTTTTTTCTTTATGTCTGGATTCCAAATCACATACGCATTAGATATTTTATTAACGTCCATACATAAATAAAAACTTTATTTTAGAACATTCTCGGATAATTGGTTTGGAGATTAAAATTAAAAAAAGAACATATGGCCCTCATTTTTGCACTAAAAATATCTTATAATAATATTTTTATTACTAAATTGAAGGAGAAAAAAAAAAGGAAAGGGAAATTTGAAAAATTAAAATATTCAACCAGAAAATCAAGATTTTAAATTGAAGAATTTTTTGTAATAAAAAAAATAAGGAATTAAGGGGCTCCAGGAGGGCACAATGAATCTTTAGTCTGAAACTTTTTAAAGTATTTTTTTACGCGGTTTTATTAAAATGATTTAAATTTGTGAGCATTTTATATAATAGAAAGTTTTTTTTTTAGTTCAGCACTCTTGCAAAAGATGGCAGGCTAGTTAACAGCCTGCATTATCAGATCACTTATAAGCCTATATTTATCTATTTTTATGCTGTTATAAATGATATATAATATATAATAATATTTATAAACTATTCATTATTAAAAAATCAACGAAAATCAAACAAATACATGAATTAAATATAGCTCTACCATCCTGCCATCTATTGGCAAATTTTCTTAATAGTTTAGCTTTTGTATAACTTTTTTAAGACCAGCAAAATTTAAGTTTTTAAATAAGAATTCTCTCTCACAGTGGCGTTAAATAATTGAAATAGGAAAGTTTCATTTAATTACAAAATAAAAGAAATAACACCTGACCGTCTATTAACAATTAAATACTCCGCGGGCTTGGTGTAGGGGTTAGCGTGCTGGCCCTGTACACCAAAAGTCGCGGGTTCGGATCCCAGGTAGTCCGATGATTTTATTTAAGCCATTTGGATACCAAATGGCTTAAATAGAAATGTCTGGACCCCCAATAGATAAATTAATGACATACGAGTATCGTTAAAAGTCTTAAATGGTCTAAGTTGTCGAAAAGACTGTGTGAATGTGTGTGTGAGTGTTTATGAGAAAAAAGTGTGATTGTTAAAAACAAAAAAAAACAAAAAAAGTAGAATTTATTCATTTTGGTTTACTATTTATTTGCTTTTAGGACCATTGAAATTTGGTAGTCTTTGATACGTTTGAGGATTCTTAAAATGCATCATGTTTCCTTCTCTGGAATTACGAAAACGTCTCGTCTAAAAATGTATCATGCAAATGAGCTTAGAGAGTGAGTGACGGTTCCGGTCTGTTTTAATGTGGCCATACCAGTTTAATTTTTTTGTAGGTTTAAATAAAAACATATTTTATTAAAATAAACTCATAATGAGATTATTAAGGCTTTCGGAGATTTAATTTTAAATGATTAAATAAATTGAACTTTACAATTTTAATTCCATATGAATTATACAATGTCCACCCTAATTTAGCGTAAAGTTTAATTTTAATAACATTGAAACAACAACAAATTCGTTTGTTAGCTTTTAAATATTGCTCTTCTCTTTATAAATTGGTTCAATATTTGCTTATAGAATGAGTTTCCTGTTAGTAGACTACCGTTTTATTTTCGAACAATTTAATTAATACTCTTAAATCTTAATACCCGCCACTTAGTCTTCCTCTGTTATCATTATTGATTTTATTAATATAAAGAAATAACTATACCTGAATATAGCTTAAGAAAATTTGAAAATACGTGTTCGAAATATTGTATGTACCTTTATTAATGAATATCAACTAAAAAGTACTCCATCAGACTTAATTTACATAAGGAATTTATAAATATAATTGCCCCAGTTTCATTTTAACTAGGTGTGTCGGTTAATATTGATTCTTAAAAAAAAAACACGAAAATTCAGGGAGAATAATAATAATTGCTTAGATCGGCCGGCCCTCGCTTCTTACACATTTTTCCCATCTTTCGGGCAAATTGTGGATTCCCTGCCAACAGAACTGTTCTTTTTACTTTTTTTCCGTCGAGCCATTTTTGGACATCTTCGAAATTACGTGCTGCTCAGCGAGAGCGTTTCCAATCAATGTGAACAAAGAAGCCAAGTCTAGAGAGTAGGCTTATGGCGGGTGGAGTAGGATGTCCCAACCGAGTGCAGCAATGGTTTTCTTGACGACTTTTGTGGTATGGGTCCGAGCGTTATAATACTTCGAAATTGCCTGAGCATGTTTTCTGGCCCATTTCGGACGTTTTTCAATTTACTGAGTCAAAAAAAAAAAAAAAACATTTTTGGCATTATATCTGTGTCCTTGTGTGTGTGAACACGATTGCTTAAAAACGCAAGCAGCCAGATCGATGAAATTCGGTATATACTCCTTAATACTAAAATTATAGATTTATATCAACTTTTGGAGTAAATACGTCCCCTGGAAGTAGTACTTTACCTAAAAAGTTTTTTCAAAAATTTTGAAATTTTCAATTTTTTTTCTCTATATTATGATAAATTACTCTATTTTAAAAAGTTTTTATTCTTTGACATTTTTTCGAAAACTGAACAGTTTTTGAAATAATCACAGAAGAAAAAGACATTTTTCGTTAATTTTGAACAAAAAAATCAAAACAAAAACATACAGGTGTGATTCCAAAAAACAGGCCAATGAGTTACTACTTACATGTTTTTTGACACCTGCATGATTTTGTTTTGATTTTTTGCAAAATTAACGTCTTTTATCAATATTTCAAAAACTATTCAGTTTCAAAAATTAAAAACTTTAAAATAGAGTAATTTATTATGATACTATGCCAAAAATTGAGGTATTCTGACTACCCCGAACTTTACTCTTATTCTTCATAGGAAAGATACGACATGGATGCCATGGTAACAAAATATAAATAACTTCCCAAACTTATAAATCTATACAAAGTGAATACAATTGCTCCTTACTGCTGGGAACTGAATACATGTCGACACCAAATATCTGGAGTGACAAGCACAGTACACTAGCAGTAGATTACCGAAGGTTAGAGAAAGTTGTGTGCATGTGGACATCTCAATTTTTGTTATATTATGATAAATTACTCTATTTTAAAAAGTTTTTATTCTTTGACATTTTTCGAAAACTGAACAGTTTTTGAAATAATCACAGAAGAAAGAAAATATTCGTTAATTTTGCAAAAAAATCAAAACAAAATCATACAGGTGTCATTAAAAAACAGGTAAATGAAATTACTACTTACATGTTTTTTAATGACACCTGCATGATTTTGTTTTGATTTTTGCAAATTAACGTCTTTATCAATATTTCAAAAACTATTCAGTTTCAAAAATTAAACACTTTAAAATAAGTAATTTATTATAACTTGCAAAAAAATTGAAAATTTGAAAATTTCTGAAAAAACTTATTAGGTAAAGTACTATTTCCAGGTGACGTATTTACTCCAAAAGTTGATAGAAATCTACAATTTTATTGTAAGGAGCATATGCCAAATTTCATCAATCTGGCTGCTTGTGTTTTTAAGCAATCGTGTTCACACACACACCCAGACGTAATTCTAAAAGAATATACGAGAAAGTTTTGGGGAAGTCATTCCCGATTTATTATATTCAATATTTTCACCTGTATTCAAAACCTCGTAATTATAATCTACTTTAGATTTTTTTAAATTAAATTTAAGACGTTTTATTTAATTCACTGTAATATTATAATTAAAATTGTTATTGTTTAACCTAAAAGGTGAAAAGCTGACTCAGAAACCGCCTCCACCACCAGCTAGCTTTTGATTCGTTTCCTCTTTGAACAAAGAACAAATTCCCTTTCTGTACGTAACATTTTAAGTAAATATCGGTCTGACTTAAGAGCAAATAGAATGGAATGTTTAATAGTTAATTGTTGTTGTTGTTCTATGTTTAAAATTTGACTTTGATGTTAAATTTCAAATTTCAAGAGCAAAATTTTTATTATTTTGCAAGCCTTTTTTTAAACAATTAAACGTCTAACGATATTAATTTCTTTTTTTCTTCTATTTGCTTTTTATTTTCGAAATTAATATCTCAATTAGTAAAATTGAGGGCGTTGGAAGTTGATTCTCATAATAAATATCATTTGTACTAATGAATAAATCAAGAGGCGTTATCTTCCTATTATCTTTTATCCTATCATTTTATTATCTTACACCTACTATTTGTTCTTTTGAATATGAACGATTTCATATAAAATTTTCAAAGCTTTATAAATGTTAATCTTTAGTAAAGGATTTAAACTGGTCAATTAGGGGCTACTCCATTTCTACAAAAATCTATTTAGACTATTTAATTAATTGTTTAATTTTGTAAAGCTTATATTCTCGTAGATATTGAATATTTTTTTTAGAATAATATAAAATTTAAAAAAATCAGAGCCCTTGGAGGGGGAGGTGTATGCCCCCCTACTTCTCTCCCAAATTACGCCTCTGACTTTAGCCCCCCCTCCCGTGGCTGAGAGGTTAGAGATGTTGACTGTCAAAGGCAGTGAGTTCAGACCTAGAATTTATTTAAATTATCGTAATTAATACAAGTAATTACATGTTTCTTTTAATGCCTAAATGACGCCTAAGATGCCGAAAAAAACCTTAAAACACAATAATTAATTATTTCGATATAAAATACTTTTTTTTATTGGAGAATTTAAAAAAATGATCGAGGATAGGAAACTCATGTTGAATATTTTTTTTTATTTAACTTATGATTTTTATAAAAAAATAATTAATTAAACTGCATTTTATTTCTTGACGGTAGTCCATGGTTACCATTCATTCAGATGAATGAATTAAATTAACAATTTTTCCTCGCATGCCTGAATGTAGAAGAAAGGCATTTCAGGTTGCCTAACTTCCAGGCGCTCTCATAGAATTTACCAAAAGAAAATCATCTTATCTCTTCATAAATTGTCGGATTACATTTTAAAAAATTTGACGTTAACATTCCAAACGTGTCGGACCTTAGGCACGTGTTCCAAATACTCTGTCACAATCTTTTCTTATTGGCCTATTTAAATTTGAAATCTAAAATATTTTACTTCGCATTTCTCTAAAGAACAACATTCTTATTTATATATAGTTATGTTCTTAAAGAATTCTATTTTTACTTTCTCTTACCCTATATATATAGAGAGAAAGTATTGCGAACATGTCAAAAATTTGATGTCGGATTTTGATGGATATACACGTATTGAAGTTCCGTGAGTCCAAAAAAGTGGGTCTCGCAAATTTTTCTGTCTTTCTGTCTGTCTGTGTATGTCTGTGAACAAGATATCTTAGGAGT
Source organism: Euborellia annulipes (assembly GCA_023213315.1). Taxonomy (NCBI): domain Eukaryota; kingdom Metazoa; phylum Arthropoda; class Insecta; order Dermaptera; family Anisolabididae; genus Euborellia; species Euborellia annulipes. The sequence goes on along the minus strand of JAKCPI010023722.1, from coordinate 925 downwards.
AAGAGCTAGTTTGAAATTTTAAGCTAGGTACCACCCCCAAAGGGGGGGGGGGCAAAAAAACGAAAATAAGTTTTTGAACAAAATAGGCCAAAAAGTACTAGTATTTTACTGATGTAATTTTCAATTTTTTCAATTTTCACAAAATTTTGTTTAATATTCATAAATCAACTATTTTTAGATGTTTTAAAAAGGTATAACAGTGAAATCTTTCGTGAAAATTGTTAGAAGTACCCCTTACTGACGTGGAAGCATTCGTCTAGTTTGGAACTTAGGTGCTAAGGCCAACTAAATATAAACAAAAAAAGTAAAAATCTGGTGTGACAAGGAGAATACACAACTTTCCCTTGCCGAAGGGTAAGAAAGGAAGTTGTGTGCCGTGCAGTCGATCACTTCAGATTTTTACTTAAATACCTTAGAAAAAGAGATTTAGGCTATTGTTAACATTTTTTATCTTCAAAAAGTAAAGAAACATTTTCAATTATGATTAATCTCTCAGTTTAAATTTAATTCGATCCTTTCAATGAGAGCCATTGTGAGAAATTTTAAATTTAATCAGCACTTTTTTTTTATAATATCTCTTTATAAAATATATTTTATTCATTCATCTACGGCCAAGTTTTCATTATAAATGAATTTGCATATTTTTAGAAGCAAGTTCCACCTTTTTTGTTTAGAACAATATCCATATTCCTCCGCCTAAACACTCACATAACTATAATGGCATTGTTAAATGGTCCATGAAATTAAGGAGCCCCTACAAAGGAGTCTGGAATTTTTTTCAATTATTTTACTAACAAAAGAAAATTTCGCTACTTACAAGTTTGTTAGAAAAATAAAATATAAATGTCATAAAGTTGAATTTTTTTTTTCAATTATAAATAGGCTAAATGATTTAAAGCAAAGTTTTTTTGGAGTTGAGATGAGA